>QLPI01016731.1:0-17668 GCA_003314275.1 Chroogomphus rutilus | reverse complement strand
AGGTGGGGGTTGAACATGTCGTTCAGGGATGGGATCCTCCTCATAGGGGCGTAGGAGGTTGATGGAGAAGACTGGGTGGGTACGGCCAAAGGACTGAGGGAGCTGAAGGCCATAGGCATTCCGTGAAACAACCTTTTTTACCATATATGGACCCAACCATTTGTGGTCTAGTTTCTTCATTGGGCAAGTTGTTGTGATATTTTGTGCATTTAGCCAGACTTTATCACCAATCTTGTATGAGGGGGCAGCCTGCCGATGTAAATCGTAGAATCGTGCCATGTCATCTGCAGCCTTTGCCAGAGCAGAGCGAGCCTCATCTGTAGCTGATTTCATACGTGTGGTAAACTCCTCCAATGCTTCTAACCGAGTTTCTCGAGTTGGCTCTAGTCCAAGTCTGGGATGTTGGCCATTGTTGAGTATGAAGGGTGTGGTCTGCATTGCAGAGTGAACTCGATTGTTGTATGCAAACTCGGAAAGGGAGATCCATTCTAGCCAATCATCCTGACATTGATTAACGAAGAGTCGGAGGTATTGCTCAATTTCCTGGTTAACTCGCTCAGTTTGGCCATCAGACTAAGGGTGATAGGCTGTAGAAGCAGCAACCCGAATGCCTAAGAGTTTATTTAACTCTCGCATGAATTGGGAGACAAATTGGGTGCCTCAGTCACTGATGATTTCTTCTGGTAGGCCATGGAGTTTCCATATGTGGTCACAGAATAGTCGGGTGACTCCTACTAAGTTTACATCAGATGTGGTGGGAATTATATATGTACACTTTGAAAGATGGTCTACAACCACTAGGAGAGCATTGTAGCCCTGACTGGTGGGCAGTTCAGTGATTAGGTCGACAGTAATAACCTGCCATCTGCGATCTGGGATACGATTGGGGAGGAGCTTGCCCATAGGGAGAGTAGGAAAGGTTTTGGTCCTATTACAGGGATCGCAGGATTTTACATACTTGGCAATGAATCGTCCCATGCCAGGCCACCAATAGTTCCTTGATACAAGTTCAGTTGTCTTCCAGCGACCTGGATGTCCTGCAAGGCTTGTATCATGGTGTGCTTTGACAATGTCATATCGCAGTTTGGAGTCTAGAGGGATGTATACCTTGCCATGGTAGAGGATGAGGCCATTTTCTTCTGCCCATTCTTCACCTTGCAGGTTTCCTAAAGATCCAAGTTCTTTGAGTGCCTTCACAACCTTTTCATCTCAGTCTACACAGTCCCTAACCCTTTCCAGAAACTTATCAGCCTCCCCAGGAACTAGCTGTGCACCTGTTGCACTGACGCGGAACATGTTTGGCTGTAATAAAACTTGGTTCTGATTATTTTCCTCCCCCTGCTTATGATCTACCCGTCTTGAGAGTGCATCAGGTTTAGTTGAATGCCGACCAGGACAGTGGATCAGTTCGAAGTCAAAGTGAGAGAGGTAGAGTGACCAGCGAGCTTGA
The DNA here is from genome assembly GCA_003314275.1 of Chroogomphus rutilus. NCBI lineage: Eukaryota > Fungi > Basidiomycota > Agaricomycetes > Boletales > Gomphidiaceae > Chroogomphus > Chroogomphus rutilus. Next base: position 16,218 of record QLPI01016731.1, on the reverse strand, counting down.
CGGTGATTGAGATTCTGTGCAGAATGGAAGTAAGTGAGGTTTTGATGGTCATTCAGGATCTTGATTTTGTACTTGGTTCCCTCTAGGATGTGACGCCATTCTTCTAGACCACGAATGACAGAAAGTAGCTCCTTGTCATGGATTGCATAGTTGCATTCTGTATCTGAGAGACTTTTTGAGACAAAGCCAACAGCTCTCCATTTCCCATTGTCACAGAGTTGAGATAGTATGGCACCAGTTGCATATGCTGAGGCATCAGTCTCTAGGTGGAAGCGCTTGGTTTGATCTGGGAGGACAAGGATAGGGGTAGAGGTGATAAGACATTTGAGTTCATCGAAGGTGGCTTGTTCAGGTCCATCTGGAGTCCAGGACCACTGCACATCTGCTTTGGTCAGGTTGTTCAGCGGTTTTGCAATGTGAGAAAAGCCATCCACAAATCGGCGGTAGAAGTTGATAAAGCCAAGGAAGGATCTCACTTCTGTGACATTGCGAGGGATTGGCCAGTCTTGGACTCCTGCTACCTTTACTGGGTTTATGGCTACCTTTCCTGCAGAGAGGATGAGTCCAAGATACTCCACTTCTAGCTGTTCAAAGACATATTTCTCTGGCTTCAAATAGAGATTGTTGGCATGAAGGGTCTCGAGGACCTGTCACACTACTTTCCGATGGGCTTCAAGGGATTCAGTGAAGATGAGTATGTCATCAATGAATACTACCACAGCCCCTTCATCAATGAGCTCCTTGAATATTTCATTCATCATTGTTTGAAAGGTGGCTGGGCCATTTGTGAGTCCAAAGAATATCACCAGGGATTCGTATAGGCCTCGATTTGTCCGGAATGCTGCCTTCCATTCATCCCCTTCCTTTATGTGTACATTGTTATATCCCCAACAAACATCCAGCTTGGTGAAGTATTTGGCTCTAGCAGCAGAAACCTTGTTTATGATGTCTGGCACAAGGGGAGTGTACATGTTTCAAGAACTGAAAACTGATTTGTTGAGCGGGGCATGTCTTTCACTACTGACTTGCCTGAAAACCCTGTCCCCCTCCTTCCTCCTGATTCTGGACCTTTGCCTTCTGTGCCATCTCCCAAGCATCCAGCGCAGCAGCTACTGATTCAGAAACCATACTCGCAAGTGTTGCTTCTGAAATATTGGTGCAGACATGTTCCTTACGGGGTTCTGGACATGCTGGAGAGATGTGTCCTCACCTGCCACAGTTATAACAGGTCCGTGTCTCAGTGCGACAATGATTGGAGTCTATGTCCATGGGGGTTGCAGAGTTAGGTACAGGAGTAGCTGGAGTGCTGTGGGCATGGGTTGGAATGATGCGATGGGAGCTCTGGGGTACTTGGGCTCCCTTAACCTCCACAAAGCGATGGTGGTTGCAATCGATTGGACAAGCTGCATCCTTCCAAGCCTTGAGGTTAGATGGAAGGAAAGGTTGGGCATGGATTTTGTCTAGAATCATCATTGGGAGTCCTCTTGCATAAGCATCTTCGAGTGCCTCATAATTGAAACCTGTCCTTCCTGCCAGTATCTCAAATTGTGCAGTATAATTGTCTGCTGACATGCTAGACGTCATCTTGAGGTTGTGCAGTTTGGTATGGGCCGTTCTGGCATGGTCTGGGTCACCAAAGGCCTCTTCAACCTGCTTAACAAACTCATTGAAGGTAGTGATCGAAGAAGTCCCATCGATGATTGCTTGGGTCTTATTATGTGCCCAGATCGCTGCAGAGCTCTCTGACATAAAGGAGAGAGCATACAACATCTTTGTCTTTTCATCGGGAAATGACCCTGACTGAAGAGTGATGGAGAGTTTCACTGCACAAATGAATCCTTCTGTATCTGCTCTGTCTCCATTGAACCTCTCTGGATCAGCCGCCTTGATGGTGTGATGAGAGGAGGAGGATGTGTAAGAAGGGGGGTGAATCGCTATGTGTTGTGTTGCAGCAACTGCAGCAGCTGATGCAGCATTGGCTAGGTTGTTTTGAATGTCACCCAGCTGGCCCTGGAGCACTTGATTCTGGTACTGTAGGTGCCTCAGTTGTTCTGCTTGGGTAACAAGCAGGGTTCTGAGAAAGACACCCTGTTTACCCAGGGATTCCCAGTATGCTTCGGGTAATTGGTCTGACATAATGTAGAGGTGGAATGTGATAAGGAAGATGTGTGAGGTTGTCCTTGGTTAGCTTGATCTTCTGTTAGGGCGATGCTATTGACAAGGTCACAACGACAAGATAATCCTATATTTATGAGCTGAAAGGGGATATTCTACCTGTGTTATGGCCCGTACTCTCAACAAACCCACACTAACCCCCACAACCACCCGCTTCCGTTCCGAGACCTTTCCGACCGAGAGGACGAAAGACTGTTTTCCGTGGATCCCGTCCCTGTCACACCCGTCCGAGACACCGCGTTTCCGTGTCCGACCGAGACACCGTTTCCGAGTCCGCTCCCGACCGAGGACTCAATACTTTGATAACCGACGTGCAAGACTATCGCGTACCTCACTCCCTTGTTCTCTCTCTTATATTAACCCCTTGTACTACCTTTCTCCTTGTTTTATGACCGGCTAAAGATAGTACAAAGAGCGTTACATGTATATAGTCTCACAGTCGACTGGACTGTTCGCTAGTACGAATATCGATTTAGTCTCCCACCAGTTTCCGATTCATTTCCGGTAAACTCCCGCCTCCTTTCCGAAATTAGGGACAGACGATCGAGGAGGGCACAACACATAAGTTGAAGCCAAGTCCCTTCGACCTCAAACACCTCAGTGACCGGATTGAACCATTCCGCGACCTACCCTAAGTCTCCGGCGCCTCCGTCCCCGTCCATAGTCCGTCCGACTTCCGTCTCGGTCTTCGGCCCCATTACGGACTTTCGCACTAGCCCGGAAAACCCCTTCGGAAGTACTAGCTAAGCGCCTGACACGCGGACTATACCTGACCATACTTTGCATATCACTTTGCACATTACAACAATCATGAATACTCAATCGACCATCTGCAATCTACCTTACATCATAGAAGTCCCAAATCAGTTGCAGGAGATTTCAGAAGTTCGACAACTGTCAGAACAACCTTTGAATCACAAAGCTGGCCCATCAGACAGAAACCCTCCTCCTGGACCTCCAGAAGATAATGATGAAGACCCAATTAATGATAACAACACAGATGATACAGACTCTACTATCAATTCAGGCACTGATGCCGACAAGATTGTCAAAAAACTAGTTGAGCAATTAGCCCAACCATCCCCTAGATATAACAATGATCCTGGCCTTTGTGTCAAGATTTGTGAGCCCAAGGTCTACGATAGCACAGACCAAGCTAAGCTTTGCACATTCTTCCTTCAGTGCACACTAAACTTTTGAGACCATCTATCTACTTTTAATATGGATGTGTCAAAGGTCCAATATGCCATATCATACCTCACTGGCCTCATACTTCAGTACTTTGAACCCACCATTCTAGGCAAAATATAACCTGAGCCTAGTTGGCTTAGAGTCTGGAAAGACTTCTGATCTGAACTTGAAACAAATTTCAGACCATTCAACAATGCTGTGCAAGCAGAAATTGAACTTGGCAAGATAGTCATACAGGACCATCATTATACAACACACTACTTCATCGACTTTTCCCAAGCATCCACTCATACTCAATAGAACAATGCCACCCTTGCACATGCGGCATACAAAGGGTTGGCCAAGTGTATCAAAGACAGGCTCCTTCACTTTCCTTGATTCAAAACCCTCACCAAGCTCAGACAGTTTTTTCTCGAGATCGACAGCAGATATTAGGAATGCAAGGAGTACAACAACTTTGGAAATCCTTTGAAATCAAACATGTCCATTGTCAAGTACAGGTACCGAGGTCCGAATTATTCGTCAGTACCGACCAAGCAACCATCCTACGTCCACGTACAAGTGTCCACGCCGCATGCATAACACTTGGTGTGCCGGTCTCGGCTCGGTACATCTGCCATCTACACTCCTCGGTCCGTTTCACCTCGGGACTTCCTGTCCTTGTATTATCCTTGGACACGACCCCATTGTTTTATACTCGGCCACTCCTTATTGTCCCATCTCAAGTCACGATTCTATTATCCTGTCTTTTATTGTTCTATCCCCGATTTGCATTCCTTGTTCTAATTTTATTCGTTGTGGACAATAACTACATGGTCTGCATACCTTGTTGTCCCACATTCCTTATTCCACATGTTGCTTCTTAACCTATATAAGTAGGACATGCATGTACATATTTCCTCATTCTGGGTATTGACTAGGCTTAGGCCCTTCTACCTTCTTCTCTTCTGTTAAGTCCTCGACTCGAGCCAGCATCATCAGCATCCCCTCGAGTATCTGTCTGTGGCAAATACAGTGGCACGCATGGCAAGTAGGGCGCAATGCACGAGCACGTTGAAGCCAATGCCACTACTCTTGGCCTGCAGGACTTGGCCATAGTCCGCCCGACCTTTTCGCCAACACCCCTCGGCAGTACTGAAGTCCGTCAGTACCCGACGCTTGACATCCATGTCTAATCACTCTAACTCAAACAACAACAACAACAACAACAACAATCAGTCTTTGTCCAATTCCAACAACTTGAACAACAAGAGGAGTAAGAAGGGGTGAAGAAGAATGGCAATGATAAGTCTTCCAACAATAACAACAATGCTAACAACATTTTGTCAAGCTTGGAAAAGATGGGAAGCTGTTGCCCAAAGAACATCAAAGGCAAATCAACATGGGACTATGTCTCTTGTGTGCTTCAAAAGGTCACATGGTCAAGGACTGCCCCAAATCCAATTTCAAACCATCGACTTCTTCTAACAATGACAACAAAACAATGAAAGTGCGTGTGACAAAGGCAAGCACGACTGACTGTTGGGAAATGAGGAATTCTCTACTAGACTTGGAGGGCCACTGAACCAGGATCAGCACATAGGACTCCAAACCTCTCTTACTCAGAAAACTAAGTCTTGAATTGACTACCAAAAATATATAATAGCTTTTGGCTGGCCATTTAAGAGTAAATTACTCAGGGTAATTAACTCTTAAATATCAAACCCTCAAGTCCAAGGAAAATCCTCAAAAACATATCTTTTTCATCTATTTCTATTTAGACCCACAAGGAACCATAATTGGGTGTCTATTACTTAATACAGGGAAAATGGCACAAGTTCTCAGATCAACTTGTACAACAAATTCCTGGGCTTATATAATAGCCATTACATAAAGGTCAGCCCAGAAGCACGGCTCATATACTAATAATATTTTGTGACCTGACTGGTCACAAAACTACAAGCTGTGGGAATATTTCTTTTCTTTTGTCATTAGTGATTACAAGGGTGACACTGTGACTTCCAGGGGATTCCAGGACCTTCCATCCCTATCCATAAGCTTCTCACTAATTTCTAGAAGGTCTTGCCTTATTAGGGAGTTACATAATCTGCTTAGAATTAGTATATATAGAGACTAGTAGCATAAAGGTAATCAATCTTATTTTCACCCATAATCTGCCAGATTATCTAGTGCTGCCAGCACTCTCTTAAGTAGGTTACCAACCACTAAGACTTATTGACAGAGGTTTGTTCATGGAATAAATCTCAACCCTTCTACATGGTAGAAGTTTTCTTGGCTAAGATATAAAAGGTATGCAAAAACATCATAAAAGAACTAAACTAGATTTTATAGAACATCCATTGAAATAATCCTAGGAAAGGATAGAATAATAGTTCATGAACATAAACTATTATTCCTACACATAATTAACAAGTCATCTGCCAAGGCCCCCTCTAAACAATTCTTTTTGGACATTAACCTGGTGTCAGGCTCCAGGAATGCCGAGGAGTGGCCAAGTCCTGCAGGCCGGGAATAGTGGCATGGCTTCAACGTGCTCATGCGTTGCACCCTACTTCCCATGCATGCCACCAATTTAGGATAGAGGGATACCTGGGAGGGTGCTGAGAGTGTCAGCCCAGGTAAAGGACTTTAGACAGGAGAAGGGAGGACAAGAAGGTGTAAACCTAGTTGATTTCCAGAATGAAGAACCATCTACATACATTGGCTACTTATATAGGCTAATAAGTGAGATGTGGAACAGAGTGGCACAAGGAATGGAGAACAATAAGGTATGAAGAATCATGTGGAGGTATTGTCCACAATGATCAAGAATAGAACAAAGGAATGTAGGTGAGAATAGAACAATGAAATGTGATCGAGAACAAAAGAGTGAGTGAAAATAGAACAATAGAGAGTGGCCAAACATAAAACAATAGGGCCACTACTGAGTGACAACGAATGGTGAGTGTCCTGAGGGTAAACAGGCAAGGGGAAGGACAGGGGATAAAAGAATGATAAAGAATAGGAGGGTGGGATAGAGATAATGAACCAAATGATGAACCGAATATACCAAGCCAAGGCCACACACTGGTGAGGGATGATATGGGTAAGGGTTGGTTGGATGGTACTGCCAAGTAAATCAGAGCATGGTATTGTGGGCTTGACACCTGGACAGGCATTAGCTTGCTGTCGTCTTGTCGGAGAACTTGATTAGGCTTCCTTTACACCAAAGTTTTGTCACAGCTCTCAGGTTACCTCATTTATGGTTCCAAAACACCGACACCAAAGCCAAAGACACTAAGGCAATGGAGTTGAAAAAATAAGCAGCGACCTTGGAAATGCATGAGCTGAGGATTTCATTAGCCTTACTCACCTATTTCTTGTATATCTTCTACTTCTGAAATACTGAAAACTTTGGTAGTTAATTTGCTTGCTCTAGTATTCCCAAGATTCATTTAGTTATGCTTCTTGACTGTGGTTTATCAGATTGCTTTATTGAATCATGAATTGTGAAAAAATATTCTTTACCTACTAACTTAGTTCCTCCTATCCTGTTGAAACTATTTGATGGTTCTACTAATTCTACTATTACTCAGACCACTATGATTCCCATCTGATTTCCAACTGGTGAACTTTAGAACATTACTTTCTATGTAACATCATTGGATGGCAGTTGCTCTGCAGTACTTGGCTTCAACTGGCTCAGCCACTACAATTGTGAAAGGCAACAAATTCTCACAGTAATGTACTCTTCTAACTGGGCCAAAAGGCCACTATGCCAGGTTATCTGGCATTGTAAAAACTAAACACAAATAAATTCAGACTTCGTCGTGAAGATATCAGTGCATAATAACTACCTAAACACAAATAAACTAGAAATCATTGTAAGTTTAAGAAAAAGTAAAAAATAGAGAAATGACACTCACTTCAGACTTCGTCGTGAAGATCTGAAGGGACTCGGTGGGAAGGGGTCTGTACTTATAGATGGGAGAACAAAAGGATAAAAGAGAACAAAAGATGAAGGGACAAAAGAAAAAGAACAAAAGAGATATAAATCTAACTATTGTCCACATACATTGTCCTACTTGTGGTGCCTTGGCGACTGTAACAAAAGGAGCTGTTTGAACTGTAAGTATGTTGAAATCTTAACACTCCCCCTCAGTTCAAACCAGCTATCCCATCCCCAATAGTTTTACACATCTATCGTGCTCATGCCTATTCAGGGCTTTCGTGAGGAAATCGGCACCATTTTGAGTTTCAGGGATATGCAAAGTGCGAATTGTTTGGGCATGGATGAGATTTCTTATAAAATGCCATCGGATATCAATGTGTTTTGATCTACCATGAAATATGGGGTTATCTGATAGGGCCACTGCTCTGGTGTTATCTGACAGGATATGAGTAGCATTGTCAGTGGATATGAATAGCTCTTGGCACAGTTGCCTTAACCATATTGCCTCCTGGCAGGCTGTTCCTAGTGCATAGTACTCCGCTTCTGTGGTAGAGAGTGCTACTGACACTTGTTTCTTTGACTTCCAGGCAATTGGTCCTCCTGCGAGCAAGAACACATATCCACTGGTGGAAATCCAGTCACGTGAGTCTTCAGCATAGTTTGCATCGCAGTATCCCCATGGGCTTGTATGATCATGATCGACTCCCCTGGTTTCAGATTGTCTCTTGTATACTATGCCTTGGTCAGATGTCCCCTTGAGATATCTCAGCACTCTTTTGCCGGCATTCCAATTGCGTTGGGAAGGATTTTTGTTTGATTGGGATAGGTATTGGGTGATGTACGCAATGTCTGGATGGGTGGACATAGCTGCATATGTAAGAGATCCAGTGAGAGCTTGATATTCCTTTATATTTTCGTATGGTATGTTATCGCCATCCTGAAGGTGGGAGCCTTTGTCTACAGGGGTGACCACAGGGTTACAGTCGTTCATTCCGAATCTTTCGAGTAAGGAGTTGGTGTAATCAGATTGCGAGAGTTTCAACGTTCCTAGGTGAGTATCTCTAGTCACCAGAATTCCAAGTACTTTGAAGGGCTTTGAGGTATCTTTTTCTTTTATTTTGTAAAAACCTTGAATACCGGCTTTTAGTTTGCATTCCTCCCCCTCGCTTGAGCTTATCCCTGTGACATCGTTGACGTGAGTGTCTATAGCTGTAATACCATTGAACAGATTTATTGATGAATACTCCAGCATCACTCCCAAGAGCGATGAACCCTAAGCTCTTTAGCTTCTCCTTGAGGTCTTCTCGCCAGACACGCACTGCCTCCGGTAGGCCATACAACGCTTTGTTAAGTTTGGCCACTTTTCCGGGCTTCTGGTATCCATCTGGCAGCCGTATATAAATATCATGGTCAATTTTGCCATGGAGGTAAGCAGAGTCGATGTCCCATGCAAATACGCGCAAATCCTTGAGAGTTGCAAGCGCAAGTAGGACCCTCAGAGAGGAAATTCGAGAGACAGGTGAGAAAGTGTCCCTTAAGGAAATGTTCGTCACTTGTTTATCACCTCGCACGACCCATCTTGATCGAAACTTTTGATCTCCTGTCTCAAGATTTTTTACGGTGTTTACCCACATGCCGGGTAATATTTGCATATCTTCCGGTACATCTTTTTCATTGATTTCGTTCCATGTATTCATCTCTTCAAGCTTGGACATTTCATACTCCATCGTGTTGCCCCATTGTTTAGCTTCCAGCAATTGTAATGCTTCATGATAAGAATGTGGGATTTTCACATCTATTGATTTATTCTTGCTAATAACTTTCGTGACCAGTACTGTTTCTTGGTTTTTGATACGTTCAGACCTCCTTGACGCTTCCGATCCCCACACCTCGGTAGTTGTCCTCCTTTTCTTTCCTCCATTTTCTTCGGCTTCTTTTTCTTCTTTGATGATATTCCCTTTCTTTGTTTCAATCTCCTTGGGACTGGGGAATTCTGCAGCAGGATCGTTATGGTCATTCTCAGTAAGGCATCTATTGCTTGTTCCTTCGGAGAAGATTACGTTCTGGGATCGGTGCTTCTTCTTGTCTTTATCAATGACAACATAGATGGAGTCACCTTCAAATCCAATAAGGTGACATTCCATTGCCTTATCATCAAATTTGGTGCATGTTTCGTCTGGAATTTTGATGTAACATTTAGAACCAAATACCCTCAGATGGCCGATGAACGGTGCCTCTTGGAACACCTTTTTGTAGGGTGTGATGTTATTCGTCAGTATGCTGGAAGGGCACCTGTTACGGATGTAAACTTGTGTTGAGATCGCTTCTTCCCAAAGGTCTTTTCCGAGTTCTGAGTCTTTTAGCATGGTTCTAGATCCTTCAACAACCACTCTATTCTGCCGTTCTGCCCTCCCATTCAGCGCTGGACTGTAAGCAACAGAAGTTATGATGGAAATCCCCCTATCTCTGCAGTGTTCTGCTAATTGATTGTTGAGGAACTCTCCTCCATTGTCCGTTCTTAAGGTGTGTACTCTTTTATTGAATTTGGTTTCAATTGACTTATCTAGGTCAATGATTGCCTTTGCTGCATCGCTTTTGTGTTTTAGGTTAAAGGCAAACCCAAACCCTGAGTGATCGTCATTGACCACCAGGCAAAACTTGGCGTGGGTCCACCTGGCTACAGGTGTCATTGGTCCTATCAAATCGGCATGGAGGGTGCCAAACAGGCGAGTGTCCCATTCCTCTCTATTTGCATAAGGTTTCTCATCCATTTTTCCAAATATGCAGTCTTCGCAGATACCACCTAGACTCTTGTTCGTTACATCCATCCCTTTTACAATGTTGGATTCAACCATTCTTTTAAGCATTGTATCACCAAGGTGTCCTAGTCTTCTATGCCATGTAGGTAGGTCAGTGGCTGAGCTATCCCTCTTGACTGCCGCCAGAATTGTGTCCTGAGGAGGAATAATTTCCATAGTGATCTCGTAAAGTTCATTTCCCAAAGGTGCTTCAGCGTAAGTTTGTATGCCCCTCATAATGCAAACAGAGCCTCCCACTATGCGACTCTCAAACCCTTTTTTGTCTAGGATTTTTAAAGACAAGATTTTCCCATCTGCGCTTGGCATGTGCATTACTTGGGTGAGTCGAATCCTTGTCTTCTTCCCTTGATATTCGACATCAGCCACAACATCTCCCTCACCTACGGCTTGGACCTCGTTCTTTCCAAACACGTTCATGGTTCGGTTCTTCTTGTATTTGCAATAGGTGGTAAAGTCGCTTCTATTAGGCATTACATGTACGGTTGCCGCTGAATCGGCAAACCATACATTTGTTCCTTTTTCATGTCCATATGCCCACACAATAGGTGTGTCTGTAACTGCTTTGACAGTGTTTGACGTCTTCTGATCTTTCTTGCCTTTGAACCACTCTGGATATTGGCCTTCTTGGCCACCTCCCTTAGCCCAACACTTTGGTTTAGTGTGCCCTGTTTTGCCACAATTCTCGCATTTTGACAGAATCTTTCTGCCAGTTTGGAAGATAACATTGGTGTCTTTTTCTCCTGATGAGTACCCCTGTCTCCTACTCCATTCGGTTTGGAGCCTGGAGATGACAATTGCAGGGTCTAGTGTGCCACCAAGTGAACCCAAGACTGGATCCCAGGAAGGAGAGGGCATTGACAAGGTAATGATTCCGGCAAATCGTGAGTCTGGTATGCTTATACCCAAACCTCCACAGTTTTCTCGCAGTCGTTGAAGCTCGGCTAGATGGGCAGGTAAGGTTTCTGATCCTCCGTCTGTGAACTTCTTTGTGAAGAGCCTGTTTTCAGCAAGGTTTTGAGCAATAGGATTGGCTTGAGCATATCGGTTCAGGAGACTGTTCCAAGCAGTGCTTGATGATCCGCAGTCTAACCCCGCTTGTATGTTTGGAGCTATATTCATTAAGATGGTGGATAGAGCCTGAGAATCTGTTTCTTCCCAAATGGCTAGGGCTTTGACATCTGTGTTGGCTAGTTTGGTTATTACCCCCGATACATATGGCCAGAGTTTTGCTCCCTTTAGGTAAGGGATCATTCGCGTCTTCCAAAAATTCCAATTGGAACCCATTTCATCTAATCATTCTTTTTCATCATATCGAACAACTTTGAATGAGTCGGACATGTTTGATTATCAAGGTCAGGTTCGAGAGTAGGTCTTTCTGTGTTGTTTGTTTAATTATGGCCGGGGCCCATAACCTGTAAAAACTAAACACAAATAAATTCAGACTTCGTCGTGAAGATCTCAGTGCATAATAACTACCTAAACACAAATAAACTAGAAATCATTGTAAGTTTAAGAAAAAGTAAAAAATAGAGAAATGACACTCACTTCAGACTTTGTCGTGAAGATCTGAAGTGACTCGGTGGGAAGGGGTCTGTACTTATAGATGGGAGAACAAAAGGATAAAAGAGAACAAAAGATGAAGGGACAAAAGAAAAAGAACAAAAGAGATATAAATCTAACTATTGTCCACATACATTGTCCCACTTGTGGCGCCTTGGCGACTGTAACAAAAGGAGCTGTTTGAACTGTAAGTATGTTGAAATCTTAACAGGCATTAGTCTGTGGGCACTATTTAAACAGCAACTTGTTACATGTATTCACCAACCATTGCAATGGTATGTAACAGTACCTTCCCCTTAGGTACTGAGCCCTTGAGGTGCCACAGTGATAATATCTTAACAGGTTTCCCAGGCCTGTCTGTAGCTCACCCCAAGCACTCTAATTACTGTTTGACATAGCAGACCCCCATGATGTCATGGACCATCATGTAAGCCAGGGTTCCTGAGGTCCAAGTGATTGCAACAACCCTCTAAATTATTGCACACACAGGGATTTGAACTGCTGACCTTTGGTTAACCTGGCATACTGTGAAAGGCAACAAATTCCCACAGTAATGTGCTCTTCCAACTGGGCCAAAAGGCCACTATGCCAGGTTATCTGGCATTAGTCTGTGGGCACTATTTAAACAGCAACTTGTTACATGTATTCACCAACCATTGCAATGGTATGTAATGTTAAGCCCGAGGTCGCGTCAGGTCCGAGCTGATGTAAGTCAGTTGTTTTGGAACCTGGACAAGACCTTGGTATTAAAGATATAACACTTCAGTTAAGCACTGTGTGAAGTGAAGTGAGACGAAGAAGAGTTTCAAACCCTGCTACAGCACAACTCCAGAAATAATTTAATATTTGTACCTTGGTCACAAACTGTGTAATAACTCTAGCAAGCTAATACGACGAGTAAGTGATGCATTTTTTAGCAGAAATGAATGAGACTATCAAAGCCTGTAGGTTCAGGACACTTAGGGGTCCAGAGATATTCCAATGAAAGGGAATGTGCTTAGAGGAAAGAGGAAGTAAGTGGACTGAACGGATTACCCAGTCAATGCACTCTAAAACTAGGGTGAGGCCGAGACAGAAATTACAGTGAAGTAATCTCAAGAGACAAAAGAGTCTTTAATCAGGACAATCAACTGATTAGAAACCCTCAGGGGTAGAGATGCAATTGAACTGGACAATCAACTACTTAGGCTGAATCCAAGATACTAATACCAGACAATCAACGGTACTAATATTATGTAAACCTAGTAGCAGGACAATCAACTGCTGACTAAGAATTACTGAGTCACAATGTCAAGCTGTCAAGTACACGTACCGAGATCCGTCCACTTGGCAATGCCGACCGAGCAACCATCCTATATCCACGACCAAGTGTCCATGCCACATGCATAACACTTGGTACACTGGTCTCGGCTTGGTACATCCACCATCCACACTCCTTGTCCTCACCCTTCGGTCCGTCTCACTTCGGGACTTCCTGCCCTTGTGTTATCCTCAGTTACAGCTATTGTTTTATAGTCGGCCACTCCCTATTGTCCTATCCTTGGCCACATTTCTATTATCCTATCCTTTATTGTCTTATCCCCATTTTACATTCCTTCATTCTAATTTTACTCGTTGTGGACAATAATCACATGCTCTGCATACCTTGTTATCTCACATTCCTTATTCCACATGTCGCTTCTTAACCTATATAAGTAGGACATGCATGTACATATCTCCTCATTCTGGGTATCGACTAGGCTTAGGCCCTTCTACCTTCTTCCCCTCTGTTAAAGTCCTCGACTTGGGCCAGCATCACCAGCATCCTCCCGAGTTCCTATCTGTTGCAAATCGGTGGCACGCACGGCAAGTAGGGCACAACGCACGAGTATGTTGAAGCCAACGCCACTACTCTTGGCTTGCAGGACTTGGCCATAGTCCGCCTGACCTTTTGACAGCACCCCTTGGCAGTACCAAAGTCCGTCAGTAACCGAAGATTGACAGTATACCCAGAATCACACTACTTTCTGTGCATTACAATATGGTCTTACCAGACACCTTTTAATGACCTTTCTATCTTGTTATTCGGAACCAGGTCTCCCGGTAGCCCTTTCTAACTGTTTTGAATCAGGATCTGCTCATAGCTTCACTGGATCGTCTTACTCCCAGGAGGGTGTCCAACAAGACAGATCCATGCCATAGCATTTTCGACCCAATACCAGTATAGATTTGGAAACCACCCAGTTCAGAAGAACTTCAGTTTTTTCCGGCCAACCAGAAGGCAACACCCCACCCTCAGCACTCTGTCCGGCATGCTTGATCAATCAGCATCAGCTCACAGACCATTTGAAATTTGTTTATGATTATGACCCTTCTCGATCTAGTATTTCTTGCTAACAGCACAGATATGTCCACTAGATTTTCTGTCCGGACGACTTCAGTCCACCCATCTGTCTGTCATGTCACTAGATCCATCGGTCAGCAATATTCGGGCACAACTCGCTCACCCACTATAATCTGTTGATTAACAGGGTATTGGGCAGTATTATAATCCATCAAGCCATTAACATTTTTAGGTGCATCCCGATGGCCTCGGTCCAGGCGGCATTTGCCACTGTTCCAAAAGCCTCACCCAGGATCCTGTTCCGTCGCTGGAAGCTTTGCCAATAGCCCTAGTCAATGCAACTGCCTTGTGCATGCTTGTATACCAGAATGGCTGGCAAGTTTTTTGGCTGGGAGCTCTTGGTCAATGTTGTCATTCCGCACATTTGGCCAAGGTCTCTTCTGTCCGTCCCCATCCGTTCCCGATCATTCACTCTGTATTTGCGCATCATATGCATTTACGACCCTTCTCCGTTCCTCTCGGCTAGAGGCCGACACCTTTAGTAGACGGTGGGATGTCTACCTAAAAAGGGGGGGTGGCAACTAGCTAGAAACCTCTTCAAACTGTGCAAACTCCCCTCCCAAAGACATCCCTCTCCTGAAAAAACCCTCCATTCATCACTCTCTGTCCCATCCTTCACTTTCTCTGTTCCTTCAGTCCCTCCCCTATATGATCCCGACACTCCACTCACGATCCTACGACCACTCTTACTCCCAAATATATCACCTCATTCTACAATTAACCTTTAATCCTTCCGCAAACATCCAAACACTTCAATTCTGACATCACGAAGACCTCACATCCCTCTCAGTCTATCCATCACCCTCTTCTTCCGTCAATATCACACAGCCGAACCGCCAAGCACTTTGGCACCTTCGACTTGTTCTTTTTTTTTTTCCTTTATTTCTTTTACTTTTCATTCACTTTAAAAAAAATACGTTATATTTCAATCTATATCAATAATCTCAGAATCCTGATCATCCTCATTATCGTCTTCCCCCTGCTTCCCCTTCCCCTTATCCTCCTCCTTACCCAATTCCCCATCATCCAACCAACTCTCCCTTCCTCCCGACCCTCCCACATCTGCCGGACCCTCTGAACTGTCCTCCGGTATGAGGAATACCTCACCCTCTAACCGGCGCACCCTCTGAAAGAGTTCCTCTATCAAATCCTCCATCCCCCTCCTCCTCGACCCCCTGACCTGTGGTACTCCCACAGGAGCCCCCCCACTCGGCTGCACCACATAGCCCTGCCTTAACCTCTTTTTCAGTAGATTCTCCACCTCCTCAGCACCCTTCATGCTCCCCAGCTCCGCATCTTGCTCATCCCTTTTCTGTATGACCCAGCTGTCCTTAGCTCGGGACACTCGGATTGCAGCCAAACTGCACCTAACCCGGCAGGATTGGCACTTTCCACAGGCGGCCCCTATGGACTGCACTTGACAGTCATCCTCTCGTCTCTTGCAGTGCTCGCAAGGTGGACGAAGTAACGGCGTCCCCTCCCAGGTCGGCTTGTCCTCGTGCTATTAAAACAAATCAATAACAGGAATATTAGCAGTCCAAAACCACTCACCTCGGCTCCTCTGCCATGCCTCCTCGGCCTTGTACTGGGCCCCGGTTCCACACTCCTACCCCTCTTCCCTGTCGCATCACTCAGGACCCCCGAAGTACTGGGAATGCTTTCTCCGGCCTGTGTGACCACTTCGACTCCTCTCGTTTCCTCTGCGGCCAACTGTTCTTCCTGTTCCAACTGAATGGCCCCCTGAAGATCGCTTCCATTGGCAATCGGAGCCTCCCCGAGCTCCTGTTCGCTATTACTGGTTTTGGCATTCATCGTTTGGGTTTTCATGGTTTTTTGATGGCAGAATGGTGTGGTTGACCAATGAGAAGCCTAGAAGCCTCCCAAACAATACGATGTCACGTATAGGCATCCCGAACCTTAAAAAATTAATTTCCGGCTTCATGGGTTCAGCTGCTAGAGGGGGGATACTGTCAAGTACACGTACCGAGATCCGTCCACTCGGCAATGCTGACCGAGCAACCATCCTACAGTACGGGACAAGCAAACTCAACCAAAAATTTCGACCCAATTTTCTGGCAAAATCTGCTTGTTGAAATCAATAGTAGACCATTAAATGAAGTATCTAACATCAAAATTAAGTCAATGTAATGAGCCAATTT
>QLPI01016729.1:0-10035 GCA_003314275.1 Chroogomphus rutilus | reverse complement strand
GGGAACGTAAATGCGATCATCGAACAGCAACAGACCGTTGGAATTAGTCTGCCACTTCGGGTCGTTGTTATTCGCGAGGTGTTTCTGGGCTAAGGAGTCGGAAGGAAGATGATGTTTGATGTCATTCAGGATACGCTCAGTGTCCATAAGAGTCGAGGCCCTCAGTACTGGTTCAACGAGGCTCGTAGCTCAAAGGGACGTGGTCAACTGATGTTGAGAGAAGATGGGTCGAAGGTTCTGGGGATTAATGGTGGCATAGTCGCTCATCCCCTCCTTAAGGTAGACGTCCCATCATCTAGTGAGCGAATCAGGCTTAGCGCCCAAACGACCTGGTCTGAAGCAGATGACAAGATTAAACTGAGAGAGGTATTCCGACCACCTAGCTTGACATCTAGTCAACAACTTGGTCGTACAAAAGTACTCCAAGTTCTTATGATCGGTGATGACATTGACAGGGTCGCCGGAACCTTCTAAGTAATGACGCCACTTTTGAAAATCTTCGAAAATCGCAAGCAGTTCTTTGTCATGAATGTCGTAATTGAGTTCTGGAGAGGTGAAAGTTCGGGAATGAAAAGCGACAGGATGGAGCTTGCCGTCTGGGGAGTGTTGGGAGAGTATAGCTGCTAAAGCGTAATCTGACGCATCTGTCTCCACAATCAAGGGCAAATCAGGAGTCCAATGAGTTAAAATGGGGGCAGACGTGAATGCCAGTTTCAGCTTATTAAACGCATCTCTACACTCCTCACTCCAGTTCCAAGCCAGACCTTTGCGAGTGAGTCGAGTAAGAGGAGTCATAATACAGGAATAGTTGAAAATGAATCTCCGATAGAAGTTTGCAAATACGAGGAATGATTGGATGTCTTTGACTTTACACGGCTTGGGCCATTGAGTGATGCATTTGACTTTGTCTTCCACCATTGTAAGACCTTCTGGTGATAGGACATATCCGAGGTATTCGACGGACGTTTGGTGGAAGGAGCATTTGTCTTCTCGAGCGTACAAGCTGTGTTTGCGTAATCGTTGTAGAACTTTGCAAACGTGTTCGATATGCGAGGATTCGTCGTTGGAATAGATGAGGATGTCGTCTATATAGACTATGGTGCAGTTGTCTAATAGGTTGCCAAAAATGTCGTTCATGAAGCGCTGAAATGCAGCAGGGGCGTTAGAAAGTCCGAAAGGCATGACAAGCCACTCAAAGGATCCATAATGTGTCCTAAAGGCTGTCTTCCATTTGTCCCCTTCTGCAATTCAAATGAGGTGATAGGCGTGTCTGAGGTTGATTTTAGTGTATATACGAGCTTTCTTGGGGGCGTCTAAGAGGTCGGAAATAAGGGGGAGTGGATAATGGTCCTTCTTCGTGATTCTGTTTAGACCGCAAAAGTCTACGCAGAGCCGCAGGGAGCCATCCTTCTTGCATACAAATAGTACTGGTGCGCCATGTGACGATCCTGAGGGTCGAATGAAACCCATGTTGAGGTGCTCGTCGATGAAGTCTCGTAGTGATTGGAGTTCAGATACTGCGAGGGAGTAAATGGGACCAAGAGGGGGTGAAGTGCCCTCCTCAAGGTTGATCTTGAGATCGTAGGGTCTATGAGGAGCTAAAGAATTACCATGCTGTTTACTAAAGACATCAGCAAAGTCATGATAGAATTCTGGAACATGCTGTTTAATGCTATCCAGGTTGTCTGAAGAGTCAACCGTAGTGGAGCCTTGAGCGTATTTGTCGAGATCCGCGAGGTTGAGTTGGAAGGCCTGCGAACCTTCTAGTTTGCAGGTGCGAACAAACACTTCTGCATTAACTAGGGCTATCCGCGGAGCCTCCAACTTCGGAGATGGCGACGGATTGCTAGGAAGTGGGGTGCTGGACTGTGAAGCAGTGGTTGAGGCCTGAGGTGCTGGAACGGTGGTTGGTTTCGAAGACTTGAAGGTTATACTGCCCAATACCCAGTCAATCGATGGATTGTAGTGGGTGAGCCAGTTGAAGCCAAGTACTGCGGAACAACTGTCGTCCAACGTCATCACATAGAAGGTGACGTTCTGAAGTTCGCCGGTCGGAAATCGGATCGGAATTGTCGTAGTCTGAGTGATGACAGAGTTAGTAGAGCCGTCAAATAATTTCAACGGAATAGCAGGAACTGAATTAGTAGGCAAAGAGTATTTCTGCACAATTCGTGATTCAATAAAGCAGTCTTAAGAACCACATTCTAAGAGCGTAACAAGAGGAAGTTCGGCAATAAGAGAACAAGACAGATTAAGTATAAGCGAAGTTCTCGAAGTTTCAGAAGTAGAAGATACGCGAGAAATAGCAGAATTAGAAGAAAGGGCGTTCAAGAACAGCACGTGAGAGAGGCTAATGCAATCCTCAGCTCGTGCATTTCCGAGGTTGCAGCTCATTTTTTCGACTCCGACACCGTGTTTTCTTCGGCATTGGTGTCAGACTGTGCTTGCCTTGGTCGCACATGCTTTCATCGTTTTCTTATTGTTGGAATTGTTGGATTTGTTGTTAGAAGAAGAGGTCGATGAGGATTGGGAATTGGGGCAGTCCTTGACCATGTGACCTTTTGAAGCACACAAGAGACAGAGTCCCGCGTCGATTCACCTTTGACGTTCTTCAGGCAATAGCTTCCCATCTTTTCCGAGCTTGGACGCAATGTCGTTAGCGTTGTTGTTATTGTTGGAAGACTTATCGTTGCCGTTCTTCTTCCCCCCCTTCTTACTCTTCTTGTTGTTGGAGTTGTTGGAGTTGGAAGAAGACTGATGGTTGTTGTTGTTGTTGTTGGAGTTGGATTTCGACGAGGACCCGTTCGGCTTTGCAGGCATTCCGAAGTTGTCGAACTCCTTGCGTTCCCAATATCTGCTGTCGATCTCGAGTGAATATTGTCTGAGTTCAGCGAGCGTTTTGAAATGAGGGAAGTTAAGGAGGCTGTCCTTGATATGTCTGGCCAACCCCTTGTATGCCGCATGTGTGAGGGCAGCGTCGTTCCACTGAGTACGAGTGGAGGCTCTGGCGAAGTCGATGAAGTAACGTGCCACACGATGGGTGTCCTTCATAATTATCTTGCCCAGCTCAATTTCTGCTTGCGCAGCGCTGTTGAATGGGCCGAAGTTGGTCTCCAGCTCTTGACAAAAGTCCCTCCAGACCTTAAGCCAACCAGGCTCAGGCTGGATCTCGCCAAGAATTGCGGGTTCGAAGTACTGGAGCGCAGGGCCGGTGAGGTACGAGATGGCATATTGGACCTTTGACGCATCCATCAAGAATGCAGATGGACGGTCTCGAAAGTTCAGCGCGCATTGTAAAAAGAATGTTTGCAGCTTAGCTTGGTCCGTTCCGTCGTAGACCTCGGGCTCCCGAACCTTGGCATGGTGGCCAGGGTTTGTAGAAGATCTAGCAGGTTGTTGCGCTAGTCGATCAACGAGAGCTTTGACGATTTTGTCTGAACTAGACGAGGAATTAAGGGTCGAGGAATTAAGGGTCGGATTAGGATTAGAAACATGAGTGGGGTTCGGATTTGCAACTTGAGCGACTTGGACAGGGTTCGGATTTTGAATTTGGACAGGGTTTGGATCTGGTTTGTCGTTGTCATTGTCGTTGATTGGGTTTTCGTTGTTATCGTCCTCGAGGTCAGGAAGAGCGTTCACCCCTGATGGCCCAGCTTTGCAAATTGAAGGTTGTTCTGAAAGCCGTCGAAGTGAGGAAATTTCCTGCAACTGACTAGGGACTTCTACGATGAAAGGTAAATTGCGAGTAGTAGATCGGGTATTCATGATGGTCGTGATATGCAAAGATGAAGTGCGATCAAGTGTGGTAGTCAGAAAATACTGTTACAATGATGAGAAAGGATGTTATCATAATTATAAATCTCCCAATGGCGAGACAATTGGCGAGGTTCGGATTGGGGTTGGCTTCAATGTATTGCATTGTGCTGTCAAGTCCACGTACCGAGACCCATCCACCGGCAGTGCCGACCGAGCAATCATCCTATACCCACGACCAAGTGCCCATGTCGCTTGCATGACACTTGTTGCGCCGGTCCCGGCTCGGCACATCCGCCATCCGCACTCCTCGGTTTGTTTCACCTCGGGACTCCTGTCCTTGTATTATCCTCGGACGAGACCCCATTGTTTTATACTCGGCCACTCCCTATTGTCCCATCCTCAGCCACACCACTATTATTCTATCGTTTATTGTTTTATCCCGTCCTGCATCCCTTATTCTAATTTTGTTCGTTGTGGACAATGACCACATGCTCTGCATACCTTATTGTCCCACATTCCTTATTCCACATGTCGCTTCTTAACCTATATAAGTAGGACATGGATGTACATACTTCCTCATTCTGGGTATCGACTAGGCTTAGGCCCTTCTACCTTCTTCTCTTCTGTTAAGTCCTTGACTCGGGCCGGCATCTTCAGCATCCCCTCGAGTACCTGTCTGTTGCAAATACAGTGGCACGCACGGCAAGTAGGGCGCAACGCACGAGTACGTTGAAGCCAATGCCACTACTCTTGGCCTGCAGGACTTGGCCATAGTCCGCCTGACCCTTTCGCCAACACCCCTCGGCAGTACCGAAGTCCATCAGTACCCGACGCTTGACATGTGCCCACTTAGACCGCACGGTCCCCAAATTTCGTAAAGGCGAAGTAGACAGAAGAGAACAGAGGAACCTTGGTCAAAATCAAGATTGATTTTCTGACTGAAGACTGAACTAATAGTACAAGATCTTTTATACTACTTTCTAATCTATTAGGAGTCAAAGAGATTCCTATAATAGAATGAGAAAGCCAAGGATCATGAAAAGTGAGAACAGAATACTACACCCCAAATAATGATCTCCTCCGTGACATTGTTGAGTGACGTGTCACTCAGATTCCCAACGAAGTTACCCTAAGGACGTAATAGCAGATCGGATATAAAGGAGTGAACGGAATTGCGAACAGATGAAAATGAAATGAAACGTAATGAAAGATATTAAACGTAAATGAGGACGGAATGGAAAAGCGAGCATGTGGAATGTGACGTAAATGAGTGGAGTGATTTGACAGGAGCACGTGACACCAAAACAGATACACGAGGTACATATAGTCCGTGGGCTGAGGGCGTATTGTTGGATAAGTGAGCGAGAGCGGAGTTGGGCTGAGTGGGCTGAATTGAATAGTTGGCTTGCCAGTATACGGTTCCTGACAGCCTTGGCAGGTACCTTGTCAATTATGTATAGGAATAATAGTTTATATACGTGAACTATTATTCTACCCTTGCCTAGGATTATTTCCATGGATGTTCTATAAAATCTGATTTAGTTCTTTTACTATGTTTTTGTGTACCTTTAATATTTTATTAACCTTTCACTTTGGTAGAAGGGTTTGAGATTTACTCTTTGGAATAAACCTCTGTCAATGGGTCTTTGGACCTATTGATGTAGGAGTGGCCACTGGTCTTCAGACCAACTTAGGTAAGATGTTAAATCCATGTGTTGGTGCTTAGCTAGATACTTCCAGAAGGGTTTCTGAAGGTTCCAAATGGTATCTGAGAGGGGGTTTGTACTCCGGAGGTGGAGGGACTAGAGGTCGTGGGTTCTCGGATGGAATCAGAAAAGGGCAGAAAGACAGGAAGCGCTGGGGCATCTAGGACTGTTCACGGTATTAGGTAGTTCAAGTGGTTTGAGGTTGCAGGGACTTGGCTTCAACTTATGTGTTACACCCTCCTCGATTGTCTGTCCCTAATTTTGGAAAGTCGGAAAGTTTACCGGAACTGAATCAGAAACTACGATGCAGAATTAAGTCGATATTTGTACTGGCAAATAGTCCAGTTGACTGGTGTCTTATATACATGTATCTAGTCCTTGTACTAACTTTTGCTGAGTAAAGACAAGGGGGGGAAAGAGTACAAGGGGCAATACAGAATGAAGAACAAGGGAGTAAGGTACGCGATGATCCTGCGCGTCGTTTATCAAAGGAGTGGAACCTTGGCTTTGGAATCTTTGGAGGTTCGGGAACGTGGAACCTTGGGTTGATACAATGGTTTATTGGTGGCATGGGCCATAACATAAGAGTGCTTGCTGCACTAGATAATCCAGTGGATTATAGGTGAAAGAGTATTGATTGAATGTTACTTTTATACTACAGAACTGTGGGGTGACAGAGATGACAGGGAGTTGGGAAGTAGAAGCTGGGAGTTCAACTATAGTATGTGAGCTTGTTGCTGGTGCAGTTGGTACATCAAGATTCATTGTGTCAGAATTAGGAATACTTTCTAGTACTGAGAAAGGAGGGTGCTCTTGTGTATGAGTCCAAGGACTGTAATTGTAAGAGCAACCTAAGCAGGTGTTCTACCCTCGGGCAGCTAGGGAATGGCATGGGTTAGGCCAACCTGCATAGGTCACTGGGTTGGGTGTCCTTGGGTGCAGGTGCAGGTCAAGCCGAGAGCATCTACAACCTGGCCCAACCCATGGTGCCATGCATGCACATATGACATGCACACACTATACATGCCCATGTATGACATACATGCACCACACATGTGTGGGTGTGGCATGCACCTGATACCCATCCATCCATGGGAAAAAAACCAGGGGTTGATGGGTTCAGGTTTCCCATGGGTTGGGTGCGGGTCACCTACATTTGACTCATGGATGACCTGTGCTATTACCTATGGGTAGCATACTGGTGAAGGGGGATCCAAAGGTTTGGCTCAACACCTATGTACACAATAACTAGCATACCTGGCGAAGGGGGATCCAAAGAGAAAACTCTAAGGAACCCTTTGCCTACTAACTACAGTTATATATGTACTGTTTCCATGGTGCTCTGTTCATATTGGGCATCACTTCCCACATTGGTCAGGTGTAGAACCAGGGTGCCGGTATCACCAGTGACTGTCAGAGATATGGCTGATAGCCATGGTTGATGCCTGCTGATGGTGGCTGCTAGCAGTAATGCTCATTTGGCATGTGTCTCAGTAGTGCTGATTGAGTGTATGCTGAACAAATCTCAGTTAGTGGATAGGGACCTTGGTCGGTATAGCTTCAGTCAGGACCAAATTTCAGGGGTTCCCCTTAGAATGCAGCATCCCTGATGCATTGATTCCTATAGGCAGGACCAGCATGCGAGATTTGAAGGTGGATGTAGTCATTGAGCAAATTAAGTGGGAGGCACCAGGGTACAGGTAATAGAAATTGGCAATGAGGTCAGGAGCCTGTATGTCATTCTCATTTTCCCAAAAGTTCTCTTTGTAGCCATAACCCTTCCACTTAATAAGGAACTGCAACCTGTTTGCTCTCATTCAGCTGTTGAGTGCTTGTTTAACCTTGAAGTGTTCTTCGTCATTGTGGAAGACCAGTTGGGGTGGGGGTGGTTGACACCTGCCTGAGATCAGGTCTGTCAGGGCTGGGGTGAGTTTGATGACTGGGAAGATAGGGTGGAGGTGACTCAGGCCTTTCGGGAGTTGGAGGTGATACATATGGATCCCAACTTGTTCTTTGATGAGGTAGGGGCCAAGTTGCTTATGCACTAACATCTTCGATGGTTGGTTGGTGTGATGTCGCTCACATCGAGGTATACCTTGTTGCCCAGTACAAACCTTGGTGTTGGCTGGCACTGGCAATTGTAATAGGTCACCATGTCTTCCTCTGCCCTTGCCAAGGCAGCTGTCAGGCCTCGGTAATGCCAAAGGTGCAGGTGGGAACCAGCCAAGTCCTGCAGGCCAGTCGTAGTGGCTTGGCTTCAATGTGCTCATGTGTTGCACCCTACTTTCTGTGTGTGCCATTGATTTGGAATGGAAGAGATGCTTGGGAGGGTGCCGAGGGTATCGGCCCAAGTAGAGGACTTCTAGACAGAGGGAAGGAGAGCAGGAAGGTGTAAACCTAGTTGATACTCAGACTGAAGAACTATGTACATGCATTTGCTACTTAAACCTAGTTGATACTCAGACTGAAGAACTATATACATGCATTTGCTACTTATATAGGTTAAGAAGCGAAATGTAGAACAAGTGTGGCATAAGACATGGAGAAAAGAATAAGGTATGGAGACCATGTGGAAGTATTGTCCACTATGATCTAGAATAGAATAATAAGATGTAGATGACAATAAAACAATGAGATATGACTGATAATAAATGAGTGTCTAGAATAGAATAATAAGATGTAGATGAGAATAAAACAATGAGATATGACTGATAATAAACGAGTAGGAGTGTGAGTAAGAATAGAACAATGAAAGATGGCTGACTATAAAACAATAGGGCTGCATCCAAATAATAAGTAAATAGTGAATGTCCCAAGGGAAAACAGGTGAAGGAAAGGATGGGGGATGAAGGAATAATAAGGAATAGGAAGGGTGGGATGAGGAACGTGAACCAAATGATAAACTGAATGTACCGTGCCGAGACCACATACTAGTGAGGAATGGCTTGTCACTGGTGTGGGATTAAGTGGTAAGGGTCATTCCGTCAATACTACTGAGTGAACCAGAGCTTGGTATTGTGGACTTGACAGCAGCCTTCACCTCAGAGAGTGCCCCTTCCATCCACTCCTTGAACTTGTTTACAGACTCAAGGCAAGATGGGGGCTGACACAGTTTGAATCTATGCATGGATGGTGGCCTGTATCTAGTAAGAATGGCATCTCTTGGGTCGAAGCATACATAGATGTGGTTGTTGTATTAGAACTCAGCTAAGGGCAAGAGGTCATCCCAGTAGTCCTGCCTTTCATTAACAAAGAGGTGGAGGTACTGCTCTAACTCCTGGTTCACCTGCTTGGTTTGTCCATGTTATGGCCCATACCACCAATAAACTCACATTAAACCCCACAACCACCTGCACCATTTCCAGGACCTTTCCGACCACTCAAAGCCTAAATAACCGCTTTCCGAATCCTGATGTATCAATCTGAGGTTCCGCATTTCCAAACCTCCGAAGATTCCGAAGCCAAGGTTCTGCTCCTTTGATAAATGATGCACAGGATCATCGTGTACCTCACTCCCTTGTTTTTCGTTCTATATTGCCCCTTGTACTCTCTTTCCCCCCCTTGTCTTTACTCGGCAAAAGATAGTACAAGACTAGATACATGTATATAAGTCACCAGTCGACTGGACTATTTGCCAGTACAAATATTGACTTAATTCTGCATTGCAGTTTCTGATTCAGTTTCGGTAAACTTTCCGACTTTCCGAAATTAGGGACAGATAATCGAGGAGGGCACAACATATAAGTTGAAGCCAAGTCCCTGCGATCTCGAACCACTCATACCACCCTATGCCGAGAACAGTCCTAAGACCCCCGGTGCTTCCCATCTTTCCATCCCCATTCCGATTCCGATCCTGAACCCGTGACCTCTAGTCCCTCCTCCTCCGGAGTACAAACCCCCTTTCGGGAACCATTTGGAAACCTCTGGAACCCCTTCCAGAAGCCTCTAGCTAAGCGCTGATATGCGGATTTAACAGTCCATCTGTTTGAGGGTGGTAGGTAGTGGAGGCCACTAGCCAAATCCCCAACAGGTGGTCCAGTTCTCAGGTGAATTCGTGGATGAATTGTACTCCTAGGTCAGATACCACTACCCTCGGTAGGCCATGTAGCTTCCACACATGATGCAAGAAGAGGCATGCCACTCTGGTGGCCATGACCATCGTGTGGGTCAGGATAAAATGTGCCTGCTTAGACACCAAGTCTACTATGTTCATCACCACATTGTACCCATGTGTGTCAGGCAGTTCTACTATAAAATCCACACTTATCATGTCCCATCACACCTTGGGGACTGGGAGCAGGTGGAGCTTGCCGGCAGGGTGCTGCCTCTGGGTCTTCATCTGTAGGCACCACTCACACATCTTGGTATATTCACCAATGTACTGAGACATGTGGGGCCACCAGTAGTTTTGAGAAACAAGTTCTACAGTCTTTCAGTGGCTGGGATAGCCAGCTACCTTAGAGTTGTGGTGCTGGGCTATGATCCATCATTGGAGGTCTCTTACATCTGGTACATATTGAAGGGATAATAAGCAACTCAAGTCGCAATAGGTTACAGAAAGAGGAAGTCTAAT
>QLPI01016728.1:0-14077 GCA_003314275.1 Chroogomphus rutilus | reverse complement strand
TAGCAGTACTGGATCAACGAATTTTAAGGCGGAATAACATAAGAGTCTAGCTATGAACGAATCATGACTGAAGGGTTTAAAACGAGAATTTGGGGCATAGGAGCATTGATCTACACCTCACTACTAGCATCTGCCGAGTCAACGCAACTCTCGGTATGCTCAGAGGCTGGCGGGTGGCGGACTAGTCTTCGGTCACCGTCGCTGAGTCCTCAGCATTGGCGTTCAGCAGATCTTGATTGTTGGCCGGGTTCACGGGAACCCTAGCCCTAGGAAATGGCCCGGCTTGCGGAGCTTGCCTGGGCTGTGGGGCTGGTCGGGCTCGGGGAGCTTGCCTGGCCTGCGGCGGTATAGCCGCGGACGGAGGGGGTGCGGCCGCAGGTTGCGGAGGTGCGACCATGGGCTGACGGGGTGTACGGGGAGGTTCAGGCGTGTCTGCCTGTCGGGGGTGCTGAGGTTGTTCCTCGGTTTCAGCATCTGTGTCGTAGTGTACTGAACCGGGTTCGTCCTCTGCTAGATGGGGTGCTTGGTCGTCGTTATCATAATCTTTGTATTCGATTTCATCGTCAACCACCTCCTCGATGCGGGGTTCTTGCTTGAAGGGGGAGGCGAGACGCCGTATTTCTATTGTTGGCGACGTATAACCAATGAGAAGGAGCGGGGTACCAGAGGCTTCGCGCTCCCTTCGTTGATTTACTGTGGGGGTGAGTCGATTGTCATCCATACGGGCTGTGGATCTAGTACGTGGGGGCATGATCGTAAGAACGGAGGTGGCACGGAAAGCAGTATCACTCAGAATATACTGTCAAGATTCGGTGACGCCGAGATATCGGTTAAGTCCTGCAAACCGTTTCGGAGTGGCTAGGCTTCAACGTGCTCGTGCGTTGCGCCCTGCTGTTCCGTGCATGCCACTAGTTTGGACAGTGAAAGGAGCCTCGAGAGGATGCCGAGGGCGTCGGTTCGAGCGAAGGACTTTAGGAATAGGAAGCGGACAAAAAGGGTGCGAATCAATCGATATTCTGAGTGAGGAACTATCTACATACATCCTACTACTTATATAGTTAAGAAGCAAGATGTAAAAACAGGGTGGCGTAAGGAATGGAGACAATAAGGTATGAGGTAACCACATGGAGGCATTGTCCACAGTGATTAGAAATAGAATAAGGAATGTAAGCGAAATTAGAATAATGGAGTATGGCTGAGAATAAGATAATGAAATGGTGGGCGAGAATAGAACAATAGAGGACGGCCCAAGATAAAACAATGGCAGTGGCCAGGACAATGAGTGGCCGCCATGTTGTTCGGGGAAACGGGTTAAGGAGTGGATAGGGGGTGAAGGAACAATGAAGAGGGATAGACGAGAGGAGTGGTCCATACGATGTACCAGGTGTATCGAGCCGAGGCCGCGCGGTAGTGCGAGATGATGTGGGTAAGGGCCGGTTGGTCGGTATTCCTGAGTGAGTCGGTGCTCGGTGTTGCGGGCTTGACAAAAGCGAGGTGAATGAATGTATACTATAAATAGTAATACAATCATGTGGTGTCGGAAATATGAGCATGTGGTGTAACGGATATAAAAGAGTGTAGCAGGTGATGCCAAGATGGAATATAGGATAGATTGAAAACACGAGGGTGGTTGTATGGCTGAAGCGGGCATATGCTGAATTGCCTAATAAGGAATGGGGAACTCAGCGATGTCATCCTAACAGTATCCCCTCCTTACGGTCAAGTCCCACGAGACCACAAATGAATGCTCAGATAGAGCCAGAGTTGAGTTCATCTGTAACAACTGCAAGAAATGGCAAAGGTCTTCAGATGCCTACGAAAAAACTCCTGTGTGCAGATGGAGATGCAGACTTGGAGTGTATGTTTGGTGCACCGAGTGAGGAGTTGAGTGTAGTATCTTGCAGAGGGATAAGGTTGCATGTGGTCAGAGGAGTCAAAAAGAGGCAGAAGTTGGATAAGGGTGAAGGAAAGGCAAAAGAGATTAGCGAGGTTGTTGGGGATAGGATGGTAAGTGGAATATTGCCAAATTTTGGTCAGGACTTGTTCAGTTGCATAAGCGAGGTTGCATTCCTGTAAATGCCTAGACTATAGACTTAGTACCAGAAGGCTGGCTCTGTTGACTCTGCAGATGTATAGATGTATAAGCAAGTGCACAGACCACTTACATAGAAGTATATAGGGAGGGGCTCACCAGTGGTAGAATCCTTTAGACTTTCCCCTTTGGATTTCCCCTGTCTAAGGTGAGAACCCTACATGTATCTAGATAGTAGTTGTATAAATCTTTAGATTTCCCCTGCTTAAGCTTAAGTTCCTTCCTATGAGATAACTCTGGAGAAGCCTGCTTACAGATGCTATATTACAATATCCTTCTAAGTGGTTCCATAATATTCCCTTGGAAAAGTATTGCAACAGGTATGAAAATAAAGGAACACCCATTTGAGGTAGGTCATCAATGGAGAAGTAGATAATGGGTCCTGCATGTGGTATTCAGAATGGGGAGTTAAGTGTGACTTAAATTTGAGAGGTTAGGGTACTCTAAAAAAGAATAAGGGTAAGACAAAGGTGAGGGAGGAAATGCCAAGGGTAGAGTCACAGGAAGAGACTATGTAGGGTGATGGTAAAGAAAAAAGCAAGGACAGAACCCTCGTGGCCCTATATGCTTCTATTTCTATCTGATCTTCCTTCTCTCCAGCTTCTACCTGCTCCTTTACTACCTCCTGCTCTACTAATACCTCTACCATCTACTCACTCCCTACTACCTGTTCTCTCATTACCTCACCCTCTAATCCTCTACCCCCTATCATTCCTATCAGCCCTGTGGTACCCCCTATTCCATCACTTATTACCCTTACTCTGGCACTATACAAATTGACACAAGCTGTAGGATAGCTTCATCACAAAATAGTAGATATCAGGTGAGATTTTTCTAAGGTGTGGGTTGAAATGGGAAAATTATAAGGTAAGGTGAAAAACTTGACTCTTTAAGCAAGTGAGCGTAGAGTTTCTAGAGAGCTGGTTCCTGAACCACCTCTAATGTGTGGGGAACCTAGGAGAATTGAATAGGATATGGTAAGCCTGGTACTGAGTTGTGGGATGATAGAGAAGATAGAGAATGCTCTGAGGTAGGAATGTAACATAGAATTGTAATAAGAATTTGAACTTGTAAAGGATTGTAATAAATTTGAATTCTTTTGAAGGAACAAATGAAATTGAACTTGCAATTCAATGCTTCTTTCTATCCCTCAAGTGGAAGTGACAAATAAAAGCAAACAGAAGTGAGTTGAGTAAGAAATAGAAGAGCAAACAGAAGTGAGTTGAGTAAAATAAAACAGAAAAACAAACAGAAGTAAGTCAAGTGAAATGAAACAGAAAAGCAAACAAAAGTGAGTCAAGTGAAATGAAACAGAAAAGCAAACAGAAGTGAGTTGAGTGAAATGAAACAAAAAAGTGAGGGTGCTTAAGAGATAGGTAATGGCCTAGGTTTGGATGGATATGACTTGTGAAAGTCTTGTACTGTTGTTGAATTGAGTCACAAGGAGCCATGAAGATTCTTCATCAGTGCCTTCTTATCATGCCTACTATACCAATTACAACAACTTGCATGTCTTGCACCTGTTATCAATCTTGGAGTCCAGTACTTCAGATATTTTGAATTCTCTTTCACTGTCAATTGTAACTAGAGGTAAAGGCAGTTGGATATGATTAGGAATAGTGTTAGGTAAGGCCAGTTTGAGCATTGAAACATACATAAAAGACAGGGTGTACTGCCTTCATATAGTCTGGAAGTTTCAGACTAATCGAGTAAGTAAGGACATACAATGATTTCAAATAGACCCAAGAATTTCTCAGCTAGTTTCTTTATAGGACAATGTCAGGGGACAACCCTCTCCGAAACCTAAACCAGGTCCAAAGTCCTGTTTTGAATTCTGACCCTTTTAGAAGCCTGAACCAGGTCCAAAGTCCTATTTCAAACTCCGACCCTTTCTGAAGCCTGAACCAGGTCCAAAGTCCTATTTTGAACTCCGACCAACTCCGAGGCTAAGAGAGCAAAGTCTGAAGGACCATCGAGTAGGAAACAGGAACGATCCTAGCATGGGTAACTAAGCTCTAGAATAGATGCCAGAGGTGCGGACTTAAATGCCAAAGAACTGGCTCTATTGACTCTAGTGAATAGATTTGTAAGCTGGTGTACAGGCCAGTTACATAAAGGGTATATAAGGAAGGCTCAGTAGTAGTGGAATCCTCAGACTTTCCTCTTTGGATTTCCCCTACTTAGGTAAGAGCCCCACATGTAAACTAGATACAATTATATAAACTTTGGATTTCCCCTACTTAGCTTCCTTGTGAGATACTTCCAGGAGATGCCAGAGGGTTTCCCTTACAGCAGGAAAGTCTCTCCAATAAGGACCGAGAGCCGCATTGCAGCACATTTATTATGGGCAGCTTTGGACTCAACAGAAGTGACTTGGAGAGTACCAACTCCTGGACATACCTGACACCAGACTCTCCCTCCTCTATAGCCATAGCCACAGATATCCCCACTAGTCTCACCCCCAGCATGGACACCGAGGAGTGATTGCAGAGGCTAGAGCAAGAACTAGCGGAAAACTGAATGGCAAATGCTGCAATAAGCAAAGCCCTCAGGGCAATCATGGCCAAACTAAAAAATTCTGTGCACCAAGGTTTAAGCCCCAAAGGCTTAGAAAATAACCCAACACCAAGCACACATTTTCCAGACCTTTGGAACGACACCATCCCACAAGGAAACTCCAGGGTTTGGCCTGTACCACCGTCCAACTTTAATAGAGATAGGGAGAAAGGGAGGGCCTTCCTCAACTCCTGTAACATCTACTTTGTAATCTGTAGAGATCAATTCCCTAACAGCTAGGCTCAGTTACACTGGGCTCTCTCCTATTTCAAATCCCACAGAGCGGCTCACTTCGCGAACAAAATACTCCGAAGCAAAAGAAATGGACATCCCTACTACTCAGATTGGAAGGCCTTTGAATCGGACTTCGTATGGAATTTCTGCCTAAAAAATGAGCAGCTCTCCGCTCTCACACAACTAGAAGGAATAGGCTGGTATCAAGGCAGAGACTCTGTAGAAGAATACATCAACGATTCACAAAGCTGGTAGACCTCACAGAATACCAAGATAATAAGATGATTATGATCAAGTTCTGCTGAGGCTTTGAACCAAGGATACAGATGAAGGTCACCCTCTTGAGAAGAGGAATGCCAAGTTTTGACGATCCTGAGGGATGGTACAAGGTGGCACAAAGGGTTGCCTGGGACCAAGAGGCCAATGAAGCATTTACGGAAGCCCACTGCAGCCAACCTCGAACTTCCACCCACTTAACCAACGTGCCTCCCAGACCAGTCTCGGGAACCCCAAAAATGTCAGCATTATTCCCTCGATTTCCAGAATTACCCCAATGAACCCTGGCACCTTTGCCAGTTGTACCAAAGGAAACTCTGGTCCCCATGGAGGTAGACTGGACCCGAGATAAGGGTTCCACCCTAGGAGTTTGCCACCAATGCCAGAAACCTAGACACTATGCATGAGACTGTCTATTATCCTTTGACATCCGAACCATGAGTGTAGAAGAAAAACTGGAACTACTTCCAGAGCTCCTAAACCTTGCAAGAATGTCAGAAGTGATGCTGACAGAAGTATCAAAAATCTCAGAGGTGGTCAAAAGGTCAGAAGTAAGAGAGGAGGAAGAGGATTTTGGAGATGGTCAAAAGGTCAGAAGTAAGAGAGGAGGAAGAGGATTTTGGAGATGGCAGTGGGTGAATCGTGTGCCCCGCTGCCTGTACATAATAGGTTCTTGTGTTTGGAAGAGGAAAGTGACATAATCTCTGTACATTCCCTCTCAAAAGAGCAACCACCTAAAGACACACAAAAATCAGAGATTCCGCTGAAGTAACCTCAGATACAGCTCCAAAAATGGGAGAAGCGACTTCCAAAGAAGTATATGGTTGCCACCACCCCAAGTCCAAAATCTCTGGTCATCAAGGTAGAGATTCAAACAATGGACACAGTAGAGGTCAAGTCTGGACCCGCTCTTATAGATTGTGGGGCCACCGGGCAGTTCATAGACAGAGGTTACATAGAGAAACACCATCTCACCACTCAGAAGTTACAAAGGCCCATCCTGGTTTACAATGTGGATGGATCCCCGAATGAAGCTAGAGCTATCAGAGAGATCATTGACGTAATCCTCCAAGTAAATGGACACATGGAACAAACCTTGTTTGCAGTCACCAGCTTAGGAAAACAAGATCTTATCCTGGGCTTTACCTGGCTGGAAGAGCACAACCCCAAAATTGACTGTAAACTCGAAAGGTTAGCATGAGTCAGTATCTAGTGAAGTGTCACACCTGCCGAGCGGAGGTGCGGGATGAACGCAAGAAGGAGCAGGTGCTGAAGAGACAAATCTGTGAGTGTTGGGCTGGCCCATTTCTGAAACTTCTAGAAGAAGAGGGTTTGGAAGAAGGAAATGAGGAGGCGAATGAGAGGGGTGAGGAAGAGAAAGACCTGTTGGATAATCTGGAGCATGGGACAGGGTGATGTGCGTGATGCTCCTATAAAAGGGAGAACATGTCTGAGCTATGCAGACTACCTCCCAGATGATGGCGGAGGCCCACTACAAGAATGTCCAAGTAGAGGCGGAGATTCCAGAGTATCTCCGAGAGTTTGAGAGTGTCTTCGCCAAGGAATCCTTTGTCGAGCTCCCTGATAGGAAGATCTGGGATCATGCCATTGAACTAGAGCTGGAGGCTAGTCTGGTTAACTGCAAGGTGTACCCCATGTCCCTGTTAGAACAAGCCAAACTAGATGCCTTTATTCAAGAGAACCTTCGGATGGGGCATATCCAACCTTCCAAATCTCCGATGGCATCCCCAGTCTTCTTCATTAAAAAGAAGGAAGGATCCCTCCAACTCATTCAGGACTACCAAAAGCTGAACCCAATGACAGTGAAAAACTGGTATCCACTTCCCCTCATTCCAGAGCTAGTGAATCAACTCAGGGGGGCCAAGTACTTTACAAAATTGGATGTCTGGTGGGGATATAACAATGTCCAAATCAAGGAAGGAGATGAGTGGAAAGCCGCCTTTTGGATGAACCGAGGACTGTTGAAACCGCTGGTGATGTTCTTCAGACTAACGAACAGTCCAGCCACCTTTCAGACAATGATGAACGATATCTTCCAAGACCTCATCTTGGAAGGACTTGTTTGCATATACTGTATATCGACGATATCCTCATCTACTCTCAGACCTTGGTAGAGCACCGAAGGGTCACATGCCAGGTGTTAGAATGCCTCCAAGAACAAAAACTCTACCTTCAAAAGGAGAAGTGCAAGTTTGAAAAGATGTGGATCGAGTATCTAGGACTCATCATATCGGAAGGGAAGGTAGAAATGGACCCAGTCAAGGTCTGGGGAGTAACAGAATGGCCGACTACAGAGAACCAAAAGGTGGTCTAGTTGTTCCTTAGGTTTGCTAATTTCTACCAACGCTTCATCAAGGACTTCTCCCTTCACGCATGACCGCTCTTTGATGTCACAAAGAAAGGGGAACAGTGGAGATAGGGAGAGAAGGAGGGAGCAGCACTCGGGAAGTTGAAGGAACTCATTACCTCTGCACCAATACTGATGTTCCTGGATGACTCCCAGGCATACAGAGTGGAAGTGGATGGCTCGGACTTTGCCACAGGGGCCACCATTTCACAACAGTCACTGGAGGATGGAATGTGGCATCCAATCGCCTTCTTCTCCAAAAGCCTAAGCCCAGTAGAAAGAAACTATGAAATCCATAACAAAGAAATGCTGGCCATCATCCGAGCCCTGGAGGAATGGTGGCACTTCCTAGAAGGAATGCAACTCCAGTTTGATGTCTGGACAGACCATAAAAATCTGGAATACTTCCAGACCTCTAAGAAGCTGAACTGAAGGCAAGCCCAGTGGTCCCTCTTCCTATCACGCTTTGACTTCACACTCCATCACTGACCAGGATGAAGTATGGGCAAGGCAGACATGCTTTCCAGAAGGTCAGACCATGGATCTGGATCAGAAGACAATGAGAATATGATCCTCCTCCGACCAAAGCTGTTCATGATCTGAGCTCTGGAAGGGATTATGGCGGTCGGTGTTAGGAACCATATGCCAGCATGCCCGACTATTCATTTCAGCCCACTCAGCCCAACTACACCTTTACTCACCTATTCAACTATACGCCCTCAGCCCACAGACTATATACACCTCATGTATCTGTCTTGGCATCACATGCTCCTGTCAATTCACTCCACTCATTTACATCACACTCCATATGCTCGCAATTCCATTCTGTCTTCATTTACATTTAATATCCTTTCATTTACGTTCTGCTCCACTTTCATTTATTTGCAATTCTGTTCTGTCTCTTATATCCGATTTGCTATTACGTTCCTTAGGGTAACTCCATTGGGAATCAGGTGACATGTGTTGGAATATTTTGACCGGCATCTGTACATTGGTTGCCATGTCACATTAGTCACACATGTTTGTAATTCCTTATCTGTTTTCAATGAGCCATTACCCCCACTCAAGCCAAACAGTGTTCTTTTTCCACGGTCCTTGCTCAGCACCACCGAAATTCAATACAAACAGATCATGGGTTGCTCCCATTAACCACCACCGGTGCTGATAGGAACTGCGGAACCTTGAAAGCCCAAACCCAGTCAAAGCCGTGCCTACTGAAAGCGTGCACAACCAGGCCTAACGAAAGCCTGTGACATTCGACCGGAAGTCGTGCCTACCAAAAGTGTGCACAACCAGGCCTAACGAAAGCCTGTGACATTCGACTGAAAGCTGCACCTACCCAAAGTGCGCCAGGCCTACCGAAAGCCTGTTGTAACTGAACTGAGAAGCCATACCTAGTGAAAGTATGCCGGGCCTACCAAAAGCCTGTTTTTCCCCACGTTTGCTGAGACGATTTCCATTCTACTCTACCTATGGAACCCTGGATACATGTCTGCAATGGAACTTATATGTGGATCTACCCCCCCACACCATGAATCAGCCTAGGATCTGGAGATCTGAGATAGAAGTTGAGGAGTTTGGATTTCAGGAGGTGCATGGAGAGCAGATGCCGCTCAAGGAGGTGTGTTGGAATATTTTGACTGGCATCTGTACATTGGTTGCCATGTCACATTAGTCACACATGTTTGTAATTCCTCATCTGTTTTCAACGAGCCATTACCCCCGCTCAAGCCAAACAGTTGTTCTTTTCCACGGTCCTTGCTCAGCACCACCAAATTTCAACAACATGTCACCCCCAATGTCACGGAGGAGATCAAGATTTGGGATGTAGTATTTCTGTTCTTGCTTTTCACAATCCTCGGCTTTCTAATCTATTATAGGAATCTAGTCGACTCCTAGTAGATTTGAAAGTAGTATAAAGATCTTGTACATTCAGTAGTTCAGTCCTCAGTCAGATAATCGACTTTGATTTTGACTAAGCTAATTCTTTCTGTCTCGCTATTCCGAAATTAGGGACCAGTGCAATCTGGTGGGTGCAATATACAAGTTGAAGCTGTGCCCTGCTCTGAACCTCGCTATTGTTTATCTTTGAGAGATATTACGTTTATTACAATTACATTATTCCTTCACATCATAACAGTCGGAGAAGAAAGAGATATCCTCCTGGACATATGAACGAAGCTTCGGTCCTCGGGCTCAGAGGATCCAGTAGCAAAAGCTGTCATAGAGCTCCAGCAGGGACATGCCAAGTCTGTACAATCTGCCAAGTGGATGGAACGAGACAGTCTCCTCCAATTCTGAGGGAGGATCTACATCCTAAACAATCCAGACCTTTGGAGATTGTTACGATGTAGAAAAAGGACGTAATCATAATATTAATAATCTCCCAAAGGCAAGGCAATGGCGAGGTTCTAAATGGGGCTTGGCTTCAACATTATGCATTGTGCCCACTTAGACTGCACGGTCCCCAATTTCATAAAGGCGAGACAGATAGAATGAACAGAAGAACCTTAGTCGAAATCAAGGTTGATTATCTGACTGAAGACTGAACTACTGAGTACAAGATCTTTATACTACTTTCTAATCTATTAGGAGTTGAAGAGATTCCTATAATAGAATGAGAAAGCCGAGGATCGTGAAAAGCGAGAACAGAAATACTACACCCCAAATAATGATCTCCTCTGTGACATTGTGGAGTGATGTGTCACTCCGATTCCCAATGGAGTTACCCTAAGGAACGTAATAGCGGATCGGATATGAGAGACTGAGCGGAATTGCAAATAGATGAAAACAGAGTGAAACATAAATGAAAGGATATTAAACGTAAATGAAGATGGAATGGAATAGCAAGCATATGGAGTGTGACGTAAATGAGTGGAGTGAATTGACAGGAGCATGTGATGCCAAGACGGATACACGAGGTGCATATAGTCCATGGGCTGAGGGCGTATGGTTGAATAAGTGAGCGAAGGTGGAGTTGGGCTGAGTGGGCTGAAATGAATAGTCGGGCATGCCAGCGTACGGTTCCTGACAGTATCCCCCCTTTACGGCTGAGTCCCACAAGGCCACGGAAATGAAGTTCTAGAATGGTGGCCCCGTTGGAGTTCGGAAATGCGAAAGCATATAAGAGTGGCAGTGAGGGAGTTTGGGGGGTAACCATCGTCGACATCGCCAATGGACAAAGAAACCTTTATCAACCCTTCATATGTCCGCAAGCTGATGAACATGTACAGCTCGCCCAGCGCCTCATACCTTCACACCGCCCATCGTCCTCCTCCCGTTGACATGCCTACTCCCACCCCATCGATGATCGAACGCACCCGTGCACAACTCAAAGAGGATGCGAGGGATGCAATCGATATGCGAGCCCCATGGGTCGAAGGATCGCACTTGAAAAGTGCAAAGGTGAGTGACCCTTCGCTCGGATATGGCGTTGTACTAATTGATTTTTCTAGTACGCTCGTCTGGAAATGCGAAATGACAAGTTTGATTCGAAGGTCATCTTCTACCGCGACGCGAGGCTAGTGGAAGAAGATGACAATACACCTTGGATCGAGGGCCACAAGTCTGACCTCCCCTGCGAACGATGCGTGCAATGGCATAATACATGTCTTCAGAAATGGGACGGGGAATTGGACATGGGGGCTTGTGTGTGGTGTAGTGAGAGGGGAGTTGGATGCACTATCAATGTGTGAGGTAGGGGAACTAGCAAGAGAAAAGGTAAAGGAAAGGCAAGGAATAGTGAAGTTGAGGGAAGTCCGAGGAAGGCCAGGGAAGGTACGCCCAAAGATTGGAATTCGGACAGGCTGGGACCCTCGAAAAGGGAGAGGATGCATACTCCCCTCTTTCAACCTTCCAGCTCCCGCTCATCATCCCCACTGCCTGACCCCTCCACTCTTCTGACACCGCAACTAAGGGTGTCAACCCCTATGCCTCCAATCCCTCCACCGCCTCCTACCCCTGTGCCTCCAACCCCTCCTTCCTCACCGCCAATGCCATCTCCACCGCCTCTCCCCTTGCCACCTCCCGTGGTTATCCCCCCTCCTCCCCCCGTCATTCGCGCACCTCCCCAGCCTTCACCAGTCATTGCGCTGACTGCGGCACTGGTGGAGCTCAAGCACTCCGTCGATGAGCTTCGACATGAGGTGGCCGACAACAAGCATGAAAATGCCGAGTTGCGGGCCACAAATGAGGAATTGTGAGCAGAGGTTAGAAACTTGTCTCTGCAAATAGGGTACCGGTCGACCAGTGCAAATGTAGTGCGGGAACCGCCTAGGCTGCCAGGTACTTGGGCCAATTGGGCTTCGGGGTCTGGAAATCCGAGGAGTGTTTTTGATGAGTGGGATGAAGATGGAGAAGAAGTAGAGTTAGGATTGTAGAATAGGAATGGATTTTAATTGTATTTTCTTTTGAATTTGACTTGAGCGTGAAAGTGAGGGTTCAGAAATAAGAGTTGGATAGGAATAAGGAATGATGAAATCGAAACTGAGGATTGAACTTGAAAACAGAAAGAAGAAGCTGAATTGCGAGTTGGAATGAGTGAATCGGAATTGAGGTTTTTTTTTTTTGAACTTGAAGACAGAGTGTATGGAACTGAAATGCGAGAGTGATAATGAACGGAATGAGCGAGAGTGAACGGAAGAGAAATTGCGAGGTGCTTATGGAATGGTTAATGGTCCAGGTTTGTCTGGATACGACTTGTGAAAGTCTTGAATGAGTTCTGAAGCGTGGTTGAGTTCTGTTACGAGGAGCCATGAAGTTTCTTCATCTGTGCCTTCATATCCTGCCCACCGCACTAAGTACAACAGCCTGCATGCCATACGTCGATTATCAATTTTCGAGTCCAGGATCTCGGATATCTCGAATTCAGGTTCGCCATCGATTATGACTGGGGGTGGAGGTGGTTGAATGCGATTAGATATGGGATTAGGAGTGGCTGGCTCAAGCATTGAAACGTGGAATACAGGATGTACTGCGTTCATGTAGCCTGGGAGTTTCAGAGTAACAGAGTGAGTACCAGGACGTGCAATGATTTCAAATGGACCCAAAAACTTCTCAGCTAGCTTTTTCGCAGGACGGGTAGTCCTGAGAAATTTGGCTTTGATAAATGCGAGACTGCCAATGGCGAAGTCTGGAGATGGAAGTCGTTTGGTGTCAGCTGAGGATTGGTACATTTGTTGAGCATCGAGGATGTTGGTTTGAAGTTGCTGGTGCAACTCATCCAGGTCGACTATGAAGTCTTGCGCTCGTGATGAAGTGAGGTCACGTTCAGGGTGAATGGCGAGATTGGGATGATAGCCTTTGTTGGCAAAGAAAGGTGAGACTCCAGTGGTGGCACTGGGAGCATTGTTATAGGCGAACTCTACAAGGGGTAATAGCGGGGCCCAGTTGTCTTGTTGATAGTTGCAATAGATGCGGAGGTACTGTTCTAATGTCTGATTAGTACGCTCGGTCTGGCCATCGCCTTCTGGGTGATAGCCCAAGGTGAAATGCAACTTCATGTCAAGGGCCTTCCCGAGAGAATGCCAGAAGTGGGACACAAATTCCAAGCCTCTATCTGAAGTGACGTGAGAAGGAATGCTATGTTTGGAGAATACGTGAAGTACAAAGAGTTCTGCGAGCTGAGAAGAAGTGATGGTGACGGAAGTAGGAATGAAGATAGACTGTTTGGTGAAGCAGTCGACTATGACTAGGATGGCCGTGAATCCCAAGGACGTGGGAAGCTGCTCAATGAAGTCCATGGATATCGAGTTCCAGGGTTTGTCTGATAATGGAAGCTATTTGAGTAATCCATATGGCTTGTGACGTTGCCATTTATTCCACATACATGTCATGCAGGACTTGCAGTAGTCTTTAACGAATGAGTGCATGCCAGGCCAATTGTAGTCGCATCTGACGAGGTCTATGGTTTTGTTAATTCCGAAGTGTCCAGAAAGAATGTGATCATGCTTATGTTGTAACATGCATAAGCGTAAGTCTTGGGCCTCGGGAACATAGATGCGATCGTCGAATAGCAACAGACCATTGGAATTAGTCTGCCACTTCGGGTCATCGTTATTCGTGAGGTATTTCTGGGCTAAGGAGTCAGAAGGAAGATGATGTCTGATGTCATTCAGGATACGCTCGGTGTCCATAAGAGTCGAGGCCCTCAGTACTGGTTCGACGAGGCTCGTGGCTCAAAGGGACGTGGTCAACTGATGTTGAGAGAAGATGGGTCGAAGGTTTTGGGGATTAATGGTGGCATAGTCGCTCATCCCCTCCTTAAGGTAGACGTCCCATCGTCTAGTGAGCGAATCAGGCTTAGTGCCCAAACGACCTGGTCTGAAGGGGATGACAAGATTAAACTGAGAGAGGTATTCCGACCACCTAGCTTGACATCTAGTCAACAACTTGGTCGTACAAAAGTACTCCAAGTTCTTATGATCGGTGATGACATTGACAGGGTCGCTGGAACCTTCTAAGTAATGACGCCACTTTTGGAAAGCTTTGAAAATCGCGAGCAGTTCTTTGTCATGAACGTCGTAATTGAGTTCTGGAGAGGTGAAAGTTCG
>QLPI01016723.1:0-11343 GCA_003314275.1 Chroogomphus rutilus | reverse complement strand
GACCAATGTGAAGAGTGATGCCCAATAGGAGTGGAGTGCCATAGCAAGGGTAATTATATATTGTGAAGTCCGCGTGTCAGGCGCTTAGGTAGCACTTCCGAAGGAGTTATCCGGGTTAGCGTGAAGGTCCGTAACGGGGCCAAGGGCCGAAGACGGAAATCGGACGGACTACGGATGGGGGGCGGAGGCGCCGGGAACTTAGAGTAGGTCGTGGAATGGTTCAATCTGGTCACTGAGGTGTTCGAGGTCGAAGGGACTTAGCTTCAACTTATGTGTTGCGCCCTCCTCAATCGTCTGTCCCTAATTTTGGAAAGGAGGCGGGAGTTTACCGGAAATGAATCGGAAACTGGTGGGAGACTAAATCGATATTCGTACTAGCGAACAGTCTAGTCGACTGGAAGACTATATACATGCGATTATCCTTGTACTATCTTTGACGGTCATAAAACAAGGAGGAAAGGGAGTACAAGGGGTCAATATAAAAGAGAACAAGGGAGTGAGGTATGCGATAGTCCTGCGCACTGGTTATCAAAGTAACGGAACCTTGATTTCGGAGTCTTCGGAGGGTTGGAATCGCGGAACCTTGGAATGTATGTCAGACATCCGGAAATCGGTTGTTCAGGCTTTGGTCGATCGGAAAAGGTCCCGGAAATGGTGCGGGTGGTTGTGGGGTTTAATGTGGGTTTGTTTGGCTGCATGGGCCATAACATATATTCATAGTTAGTGGGTGAAGGGTTCCCTAGAGTTTTCTCTTTGGATTCCCCTTTGCCAAGTATGCTAGTCTTTTACCTGTCAATTCTACACCAACATCAGCACTACCCTTTTGACTCATTCCCACTACTCTCAAGGCTTCTAATCCCCCAAACTTGACTCAATATGCTACTGCAACCTTGGGTACATCTAGGAAGTTCAACACCTCTCTGAGCCCCACAAACACCTCTCAATTTGGTGATAGAGTGCAAGATTCTGGGATGCCTGGCAGCTTCAAGAGCATTACATCCTCCCATGCTCCACCACTCTAGTCTCCCTTCTGTGCCATTGGTCATAAGGAGCATGATGACAAGCACAACCCATATTTCACCCCTTTGTGAGGTCCCAGTGTCAGATATTGCACTGGCACCAACCCAAACCGCAGATCCTCAGTTTCATTGAGGAGTCCCACCCAGATAGAGACCATTCTGGAAGGACCTGAGGGCTAAACTGATGGTAGTGTCTGGTGCATGCGGTCAACTGAGGACCCTCTATCACAGTGAACTGGGGAGAGATACTTGATTGGTGTTACGATGTGAAGGAATGACATAATCATAATAAACGTAAAATCTCCCAAAGATAAATCAATGGCAAGGTTCAGAGCAGGGTATGGCTTCAACTTGTGTATTGTGCCCACCAGATTGTACTGGTCCCTAATTTCAGATTAGTAAGATAGAGAAAAGCTTAGTCGAGAATCAAAGTCGATTATCTGACTCAGGACTAAACTACAGAATATACAAGATCTTTATACTACTTTCAAATCTACTAGGAGTTGACTAGATTCCTATAATAGAATAAGAAAGCCGAGGATTGTGAAAAGCGAGAACGGAAATACTACGTCCCAAATATTGATCTCCTCCATGACATTGGGGGGTGACATGTCACTACGATTCCCAATGGAGTTACCCTAAGGAACATAATAGCAAATCAGATATAAGAGACTGAATGGAATTGCAAATAAATGAAAGTGGAGCGGAACAAAAATGAAAGGATATTGACATAAATGAAGACAGAATGGAATTGCAAGCATATGGAGTATGACGTAAATGGAATGAATGAATTGACAGGAGCATGTGATACCAAGATGGATACACGAGGTGCATATAGTCTGTGGGCTGAGGGTGTATAGTTGGATAGGCGAGCGAGGGCAGAGTTAGGCTGAAATGAATAGTCGGGTATGCCAGTGTATGGTTCCTGACAATTGGGGAGAATTCATTCCTCATTGAGGCACTTTCTGGTGGTCACTAGCATTAGTGGTACAACAATTGGGCATACTCCCTAGATGTGGGTGCAATTGGTGGCCATGCACTTGTCAATATCTTTGTCTTTCCATTCTGTCATTTACTTCCCATGCTCTTGATCTTTTGCCTATTACAGTATAATAGACTTCCTTGATACAGGATATCTCCTTGATACAAATTGATTTTCCAAGGTCTATTCTCATTCCAGTGATACAGGGTTTTTCACAAAGAATCAACTATATATAAGTAACATTTAAGCCAAGCCACATAAGGGAGGGAGTGTCAGGCTCTGGGAATGCTGAGGAGTGGCCAAGTCCTGCAGGCCGGGAATAGTGGCATGGCTTCAACGTGCTCATGCATTGTGCCCTACTTCCCATGCATGCCACTAATTTGGGACAGAAGAGATACCCGGGAGAGTGCTGAGAGTGTCAGCCCAGGTAAAGGACTTTAGACAGGAGAAGGGAGGACAAGAAGGCATAAACCTAGTTGATTTCCAGAACGAAGAACCATCTACATACATTGGCTACTTATATAGGCTAATAAGTGAGATGTGGAATAGAGTGGCACAAGGAATGGAGAACAATAAGGTATGAAGAATTATGTGGAGGTATTGTCCACAATGATCAAGAATAGAACAAGGAATGTGGATGATAATAGAACAATGAAATATGACTGAGAACAAAAGAGTGAGTGAAAATAGAACAATAGAAAGTGGCTGAATATAAAATAATAGGGTCACTGCCAAGTGACAACGAATAGTGAGTGTCCCAAGGGTAAATGGGCAAGGGGAAGGACAGGGAATAAAAGAATAATAAAGAATAGGAGGGTGGGATAAGGATAATGAACCAAATGATGAACCGAATATACTGAGCCGAGGCCATACACTGGTGAGGGATGATATGGGTAAGGGTTGGTTGGTTGGTACTGCCAAGTAAATCAGAGCATGGTATCATGGACTTGACAGGGAGAAGAATTGCATTCAGGAGGAATTTATTTTCATCTAAAATTTCTCAATTTTGATAACATACAATCTTAAATCAGTGATTGCTCATTTTATCTGAGAGATTTTGTCATAGAGTATTCACATTAGGGAAGCTATATATCTCCTATTGCTAATTACAAAAACTCTGAGTGGGATTTGACCTAAATTGACCTTAATCCAACTACAAAGATATTGGGGCTACTAAAGTGTGACATGCAACATGCTAATAATACAAAGAAATGGATAACTAATCACAAAGGGCCTCAAATTCTGCACATGGAGAATTAGGTGTCATGCTTGTATCAAGGACCTATACCTGTGACATTTTGACCTGTTCCACAAAATAATTTACTCTGCCACAACAAATGCTTTTTTGCCCCCATAATATAGAGCAAAAATGTTCTCAAGACAACTTCTTAGCTGTAATATAATTTTTTCAAATTTAATCTACAAAATTTTGAGCTAATATTAAGCTTGACTGAAATCTGTATCAAGGAAGTCTACTATACTGTATCGTGTTCTGCTTGCTTATTTCCTCACCGTGCCATATGTTGTCTGGCATTTTGTATTCATTGTATTCATCATTCCCTTGGACTGTGTTGCAATCAATTGGGGCTTTGTATTCTAAACTTTTTCTTTTTTTTTCTTTGAGGCATCTTCAAGACAAATAATACCTGTTTTGCTTGCCGATGCCAATTCAAAGTCTGACATCTTCTTTGGTATGAAACCAACATCTGCGAGAATTCCTACATCTCTAAAAACGAAGGGCGTCCTCCGCCCCCTACATCACGATGACCGACTGCATCGTCTGCGCTCCACCTCAACACATGTACAGATTGCCATGGCAATCAATCAGACATTAACGATAATATATTTTCTCAAGAAAAAGTGACTCTGGTGAGTGCTTTGAGAGGAATATGAGTGGAGATATTGACTCCTGACATTCTCCTATGAGTCTATCTCCTCCTAACAGACGTCATAGCCTTTTCGAACCCAGGGTTTTAATATATGCATGAAAGACAAGGAGTTGTTTACTTTTTCCAGAGAATGTGCTATTATATGGCAAGAAGCGCTGATGACAAACCTGGAGACTTTGGCCTACCTCACACATCCCGCCATCCTC
This sequence comes from Chroogomphus rutilus, assembly GCA_003314275.1. Lineage (NCBI taxonomy): Eukaryota > Fungi > Basidiomycota > Agaricomycetes > Boletales > Gomphidiaceae > Chroogomphus > Chroogomphus rutilus. The sequence goes on along the minus strand of QLPI01016723.1, from coordinate 7,247 downwards.
GCCATACATATCCCATTGGTTTTTCATACAACCACCAAATTATTATCCTGCTGTGTCCGTTATCAACATATCATGCAAGTCTTATTCACATGCTGTTCCCATTGTTCACCACATCCATGTTGCCACTTTCATTTCCATTGTTCCTAATCCATTGTCCATGTTACCTCCATGCCATGCATGCGGATCTTTAACTCATCCCGGCTGTTTGTCTATTGTTCTATCCAAGTCCATGGCCATGCATCGCCAATGTGTCATGCCATTCTCATACTGCCATCACTGGCTGCCCCTATTTTGTCATTTTATTGTACATTAGTGCAAACCCTTCTCACTCATCAATTCTATGAGCTGTCTGTTGTAAAGACAGTGCTGAGTGAGTAGGTTTCATAGCATATTGAGGGTAGATGGTGCCCACACCAAACACCAGGACACATTCATTTGTTAGTGAGACTTTCCATTCATTTCCATATGTTTCTTTTTACTATACAGTGAGGATGTGCTACACACTATAAGTAGAATATGTTGTATGGCAGTTGTTCAGACACATCTGTTTTAACAACTGTCTTAGGTGTGGAATAACTACATGTAGAAGCATGCCCTGTCTACACTGTCAGGGTTTGAAGGGGTGTGTTGGAAATATATGGTGATTAATTTTCTTATTTTTCTCATTTTCAGTTACTGCTGCATACTTTCATTGTGTGCATTCATCTTGTCACATACACATGTGACCTGTTACTCACATGCATGACTCACATGTTCTCATTTATTGTCACTTGCATGTGTCATGTATGATGCTCCTGCACATGAAAGCTTTTTCCTGTATTCATGTGTTTTCTCATATATAATAGTATAGTTGTTAACTGTAATAATAAGAATCAGTTTTCATCCTCTCAACTCATGAGTTTCATATTCCTCACAATCATTCACCCTTAAAAATCCCATCACAACACTTGGGGCTCAAATCCCATGCATAGATATTGTCCCATGTCTAGCATGAAGGGGGTCTGCTAGGTGGCTGAGTGTATGTGGTTGTTGTATTGGAATTTAACCATAGGCAGCAGATTGTCCCAATTGTCTTGGCACTCATTGATGAATACTTGTAGGTACTTCTCTAGCTCTTAGTTGACCTGCTTGGTTTGACCATCTCCCTGTAGGTGATAGGCAGTGGTGTCTGCCAGTTTTATTCCTAGGAGTTGGTACAGCTCTCAGGTGAATTCTGAGATGAACTGGGAGACATGGTTGGAGACTACCTGTCTTAGTAGTCTGTACAGCTTCCACATGTGGGTGAGGTAAAACCAAGCTGCTCCCAGGGCCATGATGGTGATTAGGAGGAAGTATGCCCTTTTTCTCACCGAGTCCACCACATTCATGACCATGTTGTATCCATGAGCCTCAGGGAGGTTAACTATGAAGTCCACACTGATCATATCCCAGTGACATTTGAGGATCAGGAGTGGCTTCAGCTCTCCTGAGGGGGGCTGCCTTTAGGCCTTGGTCCAGAGGCAGAGATCACAAGTCTTTACATACTGTCCCATGTATTTGTGGCCACCAGTAGTTCCAAGATATGAGTTCTAGCATCTTCCACCTCCCAGTGTGTCTGGCTACTTGGGTGTCATGGTGCTGGGACATAATGTATCTTTGAAGTTTGGGGTCATTGGGGACATAGATCCTTCCTTGGAAGTGGAGCAGTCCCTCTTTCTCAGTCTATTTGGCCAAATGCACTGACTTGGTATGTCCCTTTGTTATGGCCCGTGCTCCCAATAAACCCATACCAGTCCCCACAACTACCCATATCTTTTCTGGGACCTTCCGACCATAAAGTCTGGAATGATCATTTTCCATGATTCTGTTACATTAACCTGAAGTTCTGTAATAAACAAACCTCCCATGATTCCATGACCTAGGTTCTGCTCCTTTGATAAACAACATGCAGGATCATTGCATACCTCGCTCCCTTGTTCTTCCCTTCTCCCCCTTGTCTTTACTTGGCAATAGATAGTACAAGGGTTAGCTACATGTATATAAACCCCCAGTCAACTGGACTATTTGCTAGTATGAATATTGACTTAATCTGTGTTGTAGTTTCTGATTCAGTTCCTGTAAACTTTCCAACTTTCCAAAATTAGGGACAGATGATAGAGGAGGGCACAATACATAAGTTGAAGCCAAGTCCCTCTGACTTCAAACACTTGAATTACTAGTCAAATTGACCTAATACTGCGACCAACCCTAAGTCTCTGGTGCTTCCCGTCTTTCTGTAAAAGGCAACAAATTCCCACAGTGATGTGTTCTTTCAACTGGGCCAAAAGGCCACTATGCCAGGTTATCTGGCATTAGTCTGTGGGCACTATTTAAACAGCAATTTGTTACATGTATTCACCAACCATTGCAATGGTATGTAACACTTTCCATCTTTCCATCTCTGTTACATACCATTACAATGGTTGGTGAATACATGTAACAAGTTGCTGTTTAAATAGTGCCCACAGACTAATGCCAGATAACCTGGCATAGTGGCCTTTTGGCCCAGTTGAAAGAACACATCACTGTGGGAATTTGTTGCCTTTCACAGTGTGCCAGGTTACAAAGGTCAGTGGTTCAAATCCCTGTGTGCGCAATAATTTAGAGGGTTGTTGCAATCACTTGGACCCCAGGAACCCTGGCTTACATGATGGTCCATGACATCATGGGGGTCTGCTATGTCAAACAGTAATTAGAGTGCTTGGGGGGAGCCACAGACAGGCCTGGGAAACCTGTTAAGATATCATCACTGTGGCACCTCGAGGGCTCGGTACCTAAGGGGGAGGTATGTTATGGCCCATGCAGCCAAACAAACCCACATTAAACCCCACAACCACCCGCACCGTTTCTGGGACCTTTCCGATCGACCAAAGCCCGAACAACCGTTTTCTGGATGTCTGAAATACATTCTGAGGTTCCGCGATTCCGACCCTCCGAAGACTCCGAAAATCAAGGTTCTGTTACATTGATAACCGGCGTGCAGGACTATCGCGTACCTCACTCCCTTGTTCTCCCTTATATTGACCCCTTGTACTCCCTTTCCCCCTTGTTTTATGACCGTCAAAGATAGTACAAGGATAGTCACATGTATATAGTCTTCCAGTCGACTAGACTGTTCGCTAGTACAAATATCGATTTAGTCTCCCACCAGTTTCCGATTCATTTCCAGTAAACTCCCGCCTCCTTTCCAAAATTAGGGACAGATGATCGAGGAGGGCGCAACACATAAGTTGAAGCCAAGTCCCTTCGACCTCGAACACCTCAGTGACCGGATTGAACCATTCCGTGACCTACCCTAAGTTCCCGGCACCTCCGTCCCCCGTCCGTAGTCCGTCCGATTTCCGTCTCGGTCCTCGGCCCCATTACGGACCTTTGCGCTAACCCAGATAACCCCTTCGGAAGTGCTAGCTAAGCGCCTGACACGCGGACTTAACAGTATATTCGTACTCACACTCCTGATCGTCATTAAGCATGAGACCCACCACACGTTCACAAGCCATACAGGCAATCACTCAGGCGTCTGCCTGCCGCGCATCCATCCCCTGCGGACTGCCCGATCCCGGACCAAGCTTCCAGATGCCTCAGACCCCAGCTCACCCCCCGGAACACTCCTCCGATTCCGGACCTTCGAACGCAGATCAACACCTGTATTCGAACTTGACCAACCCGTTCCCCGTGAACCACCCCCCGGTGATTCAACTATCATCGCCACCGGAGATACGGTCCAGCTCAGGACCACCCACAGCAGTGCCGACAGACTCGTCGACGCCCCCTCCCTACACACCACTCCCCACCTTAGGACCCAACGCTGTGGCTGATATCTCCCAGACCCTCGTCATACTGGCAAGTAAATTAGCCAGCCCTAGAAGATCAGCTCCCCGCGCCTCCAAGGCTCGGAATCCGGATACCTTCGACGGATCCGATCCAAGGAAATCACAAGCTTTCCTAGTGCAACATAAACTGAACTTCCGTGACCGCCCTGACGCCTACGACACCGAGAACGTCAAGGCAACCTATGCATTGTCGCACCTGACCGGTACCACGCTGGACTGGTTTGAACCAGCTCACTCCGCCCCCGACAAGCCAGACTGGCTCCAGGACCATGAGGAGTTCATAAACGAACCCAAAACCAACCTCGACCCCCACGACCCAGAAGGAGAAGCCGAAACAGACCTCGAGACCCTCCACATGTGCAATAATCAGCGCATCACGGAAAATGTAGCAAATTTCATTCGGCTAACCACCCACGACCACTGGGGCGACGTCGCATTTCGTCGCCAGTTCTACAACGGACTCCCCGGCAGCATCAAGAACGAGACCCCTAGAATAGGAAAACCCCATTCCTGATTTCAACTACGCCTCCTGTCCCAATCCATCGGCGCCCGCTACTGGGAGCGACGATCGGAAATTGCCAGAGAACCCCCCTCTACCCGGAACTTCGACCACCCCTACGACAGAGGGAGTACCCCTGTGACCACGCATTCGGCCCCTAAAACGGGCAATGAGACGGCCAATGAAGGCCAACCCGCGACCCCGTCCAGTAGCAGGACTACCACGGATCTTTCGTCCAGATTAGGGAAAGACGGAAAACTTACGCCACAAGAATGGCAACACCTCTTCGAATAAGAAACAAAACAAAACAACGCATCCAGCCTCTCAGGATTATGACCTCCCGTGACCATCGTCGAAAAAGATTTCGACCCCTAGGCGGAAACACTCCGACCATCCGACCCTCCCGAACACCCGTGACCATCCGTCGATAAGTTTCGACCGTGACCCTCTGAATATTCGTCAGATTTTAGCTACTGGACACCACACGCTCACCCACCGCGATCCAATGATCGATAGGGTATTGAGTACTACTTGCTTAGCCTACGTCTGAACTGATCCTTGGCAATATGGAGCCAGCAGTCTTTACTCAGCGCTTAATACGACCCTCTGAAAACTCCACTCAGGAAGAACCCTGACCCCCGCAGAATTCCAATATTAATACGAACAAACCAACCAACATTTTCAACCGAGACTCGGGCCTTGCAGGACATTCCCCGAATTCCGACGAACACTACCTCCGTCCAGGCGACAATCCAAAGGAATGAACAATGACCCCCACGACACCACGACTACTACGACACCAACCACGAAGATCTGACGACCATAGGACACCCACTCAAAAAAAAAAAAAAAGAAAAAGAACAGGGAAACGTCCGAGAAAATGACGATCATTCAAGGATCCTTACGTCACCCAGAAGACACCACCAAACCGTAAAATTCATGACACTGACCATACAAACAACTAATCAACATCCGTTTGAGTCACCCGAACCCTCCATGGCCTGCACCGAACCCAAATGCCCATTGGAACAACCCGATCCACGACCTGAACGGATAAGCAACCGTTCCACGTCCTCCAGAAAAGAAGAATCAAGCCCATGATCCACCCGCAGGAAGGACGACAACGCGTCGGAAAAACTCTCCCACAACCTCTCCCCCTCTACACCAGGCATGGCGGCTGTCAGGTTGGACATACAATGTTGGTAGCGCTTGTAGTAGTCCAAAAGTTGGCGCAGGTCCCCCCGGTACTTGTCCATACGGAACAGATACACGGCAATACGTCCAAGTACCTCCGGACCATCATTTCCCACCCCCGACTCACCAGAGGCTTCGCCTGGCCCCGAATCCCGATAAGGAACAGCCCCGGACGATGATGACCTCTTATAATGGCTCGCTACGGAAATCAGGAAAAGAGAGAAATTCCAACAAACACCACTCACCGTAAAGATCACGGACCCTAATGGTACGGTCATGGAGAAGGGCCAAATCCTTCTCGAGGGTGTACAACAGACACTCCCCACTCGCCTCCGAACCATGAAAAAGGACGCGAAGAAGGCCCCCGAGGTTTTCCGAAGATTGCGGATCCATGTTCTCCATCGAGGATAAGCCTCCCCTAATTCCGCAAACACCCCCCTTATATAGGCAGACAAACAACCAGCGCTTATCGATCAGAAAAATCCCAGGAAACCGTTAGAAAACCCCCGCAGTAATTGTAAGGGCAACTCACGCTGGTACTGATTCCTGGGCAACTGCTGGGAGCTAGAACCAGCGGGACACCACCCAGCCCTGGCCTTCTCCCTAGGCCTGACTCAGGGACTCTAACCCTAAGCCTACCCACAGACCCAGTCAGACACTGGTAAGGGGATCCAAAAGTAAATATAGATTAAAAGGAAACTAAGTACAATATTGGTGCATACCTGGTAAGGGGATCCAAAAGAGAATGAGGTGAGGATCCCTTACCTAAGCAGCAAGACTATATAGCTAGTGACTGTGACATGAGTAAGTCATGTCACAGTCAGTGAAAACAGAAGAATTAACTAAAGAATCCATAAGAGAAGGAGGATATCAATAAAGGGAAAAGGAATAAATATTAGTGGGCAAGGGGCTGTCCCCTGACAGTAATGACCATCTTAATTACCGCCCAAATTAAAAGCTTAGGACCTCGAGTGCTCGGTCCTAGTGGAGGGATACTGTTATGGCCCATGCAGCCAAACAAACCCACATTAAACCCCACAACCACCTGCACCGTTTCCGGGACCTTTCCGATCGACCAAAGCCCGAACAACCGTTTTCCGGATGTCCGAAATACATTCCGAGGTTCCGCGATTCTGACCCTTTGAAGACTCCGAAAATCAAGGTTCCGTTACGTTGATAACCGGCGCGCAGGACTATCGCGTACCTCACTCCCTTGTTCTCCCTTATATTGACCCCTTGTACTCCCTTTCCCCCTTGTTTTATGACCATCAAAGATAGTACAAGGATAGTCACATGTATATAGTCTTCCAGTCGACTAGACTGTTCGCTAGTACGAATATCGATTTAGTCTTCCACCAGTTTCCGATTCACTTCTGGTAAACTTCCGTCTCCTTTCCAAAATTAGGGACAGACGATCGAGGAGGGCGCAACACATAAGTTGAAGCCAAGTCCCTTCGACCTCGAACACCTCAGCGACCGGATTGAACCATTCCGACCTACCCTAAATTTCCGGCGCCTCCGCCCCCCGTCCGTGGTCCGTCCGATCCCGCCTTCGGTCCTCGGCCCCGTTACGGACCTTCACGCTGACCCGGATAACCCCTTCGGAAGCGCCAGCCAAGCGCCTGACATGCGGACTTAACACATGGCTACATTGTTTTATAGTCGGTCGCTTCCTATTGTCCTATCCTTGGCCACATTTCTAT
>QLPI01016707.1:0-10927 GCA_003314275.1 Chroogomphus rutilus | reverse complement strand
CTGAGTGCCTCATCGCTTCCTCCCATAGAAAGCGTGATAAGCCCGATCCTAAGAGTAAAGCACGCGCTTGCTCAGTACGAGTACGCATGCCACGTTCAGCCGTTCCGTTCTGAGGTGGGGAATCATGGACCGTGAGTTCTCTAACAGTTCCTTTTTCGTCCTGGTGGTTTTTCATTTCTTTTGAAAGAAATTCTCCCCCTCTATCGCAGCGTACGGTTTTGATACAGTTTCCCATTTGAGTCTCAATGTAAGCCTCGTCACACTTATAGCATTCAAATGTCTGGCTTTTCTTTTTCAGGAAGTATAGCTTCGTTTCTCGGGTTGCGTCATCTATTCGAGCAGCTGCGTAGGTATTGCCGTTAATACTTTGTACAGAGGCAGGCCCCCAGAGATCCCAGTGGACGCGTTCACCATATTTGGTCGCACGCGTTTGCGACTGCTTGAGGAATGGATGACGGTTTGATTTGGCCTTTGCACAGGCTTCGCAAAAATCAGCTTTCGAGGTATTATCAAGCTCGATCCCGGTGATGCTTCCTATAGAGACTGCATGGGCTATTGCTGTATGCGATATGTGACCCAGTTTACGGTGAGCAGTGTTAATATCCATTTTAACTGGTGCAACATTTGCATAATCAATGTGCTGCAGAGGATCTGTGAGGCTGAGATGGTAGAGTCCATCGGTGCAGGGAATTGTTGCCATCATTTTCCCAGTAGGGTTTTTGATGGTACACATTCCTTTACTGAATGATACTGAACATTGGGCATGGTCTAGTCTGCTAATTGAGATTAGCGTAAAAGCCATGTCTGGTGCATGAATTGCATCTTTTAGGACTGCATGCGTCTTGCTCGCACCATTCGGGAGTTCAATGCGGACATCGCCTATGCCAACTGCCTTTAGACTACACCCATCCGCAGCCATGATATTTCGATTAGCGATCGGCTTGTAATTAATAAACTTGGTACGATCCGGGCAGTAATGGCTAGTTGCTCCACTATCAACACATGCACCTAGCCGATTGCTTGATACGCCAAGGGTTGCTGCTACAGCTGACAAGTCCGAGGTGCAGGTGAATGCGAAAAGGTCTTCGTCTTTTAGCTTTTCATCGGCTATGATGGCAGACTCTGAGGGTTTTTGACTCTTCTTAGACTTCTTCTGCCTAGGGCCTTGTCCCTCTTTTCCACCACCTTTTGATCAGCAATCAGCTTTAGTGTGGCCGTCCCTAGAACAATTATCACAATGTTCATTGGGGTTTGTCTTTGGCTTTTTCTTGCCCTTTGTTCCGTCTGACTTCTTATTTTTCTTCCCATGAGCTAACAATGCAGATTCTCCTGATTTTGCACGCTCGTCATCAATGACACGGTGGTGTGCCTCTTCAGTGAAGAAATTGATTAAGTCGACAGGTGACATTTTGGGTTTTGTAGCTGTACCCTGAATTGCTCCAATTTTCTCGGCTGCTGAAATCGTTTGGATGGCCGGACGGTAGGAGGAGGGTAAGGATGACATGATGAGAGTTGAAAACCGTGTATCCGATAAGGTGGATCCCATTTGGGTAAGGTTCTCGCGTCTCTTCACCATGAGTTCAAAGTGATTTTTAAGCTCATTCAGGTGAGCCCGGGGATCGTCCATGTCGCTCACTCGCATAGAAGCAAGTTGATCTTCCACATCAATAAGGTACAGTGTACTCTTGGTTGTTGCGTCTGTTTTAACGATCTCCCACATCTCCTTCGAAGTGGTGAGGTTCTTGATCAATGATCCTACTCGTAAGGAAGTCGTTGACAAGATGATATGCTGAGCAAGTGATTCTCGCTTGTCATATTCAATGATGCGTGTCTCACACGCCTCTATTTGCTCCTCGGTAGCAGGGGTTTTCCCGTCTGATAGTACAGGGGTATTATTGACTTGCAGATACGGTCTCGGTGGGGTAGCTTTCCCTTCAATGTGAATCCAGAGCCCTTTTGCACCTAGAGCTCTTCGTACACGAGGCTCGTAGTCAGCCCAGTTGCTTCCGTCGTCACAGAGCTTTGGTACTGAAAGCGATGCAGATTCTAGGTTGGAAGCCATTGTAGTGTTAGACATCGTATTTTCAAGGCTGACCGGGGCCCATAACCTGTTGAAAGAATAGGCGCAACCGGAGCTAAAAGAATGAGGCTCAGCTTCTGGTTAGAAGTTGTAGTATTGTTTGTAACTACCTAAAAGAATGACTACATAACACAGTGTCAGCAGATGCTATCTACGCATACAGAAGATGTTACTCACGGCTCAGCTTCTGGTTAGAAGTTGAGCCGCGTCTCCGCGCTAAACAATGAAAAATACTCTGCAGCGGAGTCTAAAACCCAGATAGTTCCGTTGGTGACGAAGACACAAAGAATGAATATACTCGATTTTCTTCAACATCTAGTGCTGCCAGCACTCTCTTAAGTAGGTCACTGACCACTAAGACTATTGAGAGAGGTTACTCGGAGAGTAAATCTCAAGCCCTTCCACTGCTGAAGTGGAAAGTTTCTTGGTTAAAATATAAAAGGTATGCAAAAACATCATAAAAGAACTAAACTAGATTTTATAGAACATCTGTGGAAATAATCCTAGGCAAGGGTAGAATAATAGTTCACGAACATAAACTGTTATTCCTACATGTAATCGACAAGTCACCTGCCAAGGCCCCCTCTAAACAATTCTTTTTGGACATCAACCCGGACAGGCATTAGCTTGCTGTCATCTTGTCGGAGAACTTGACTAGGCTTTCTTCACACCAAAGTTTTGTCACAGCTCTCAGGTTACCAGCTATATGGTTCCAAAACAGTTTTCAAGGAAAAACTGAGCATATGCAGTATCCAAACATCCCATCAAAAATAATCTAAACTAATGATATTTGAACAAGATATATTTTTGCCCAGTTAAGAGTGAATTACTTGTAGCAATTAACTCTAAACAAACACAAGGGCAAAGACTCAGAAAATTGTTGGAGTAGCAAAGCAGTGTCATGCCCAAATAGTCATGCCCCTTATTCGTTGTTTGGAACATCGGTAATTTGTTCATACAAGATCTCATCAACTGCATGTGTCGTATAGGCGTAGGCAGCGCGAAAGAGAAAGGTTGATTTAGTGTCTGTGATACAAATATCTCGCTGTGGTTGCTGCTTGATAATAGCATTAGCTTCAGTAAGGATGATATCAGATTCAGCACAGCTCTGGACCCCAGGAGTTGAGTGTCAAACACGGGAATCGAGTGTCGAAATAGGCTGGGAGATGTCAGTACATTGTGCAGAATGTAAGTGGAAATACAGGTACCAGAAATATAACGACAGGTAAAGGATGTCGAATTGATTGCTCGGAACATGCTCAGGAAACGGCAAGTTTCCAGCAATAAAATCAAAGAGGATAGAATCGGCTATGATGACACTAGTTATATTATAGGTCACACTACGTCTGAAACTACCTTACCTATGTTGGTGGCAGACATTCCAACCGATTCTGGTTGGCCGCTTGCAAGGACTGGTTCGATGTAAGCATTGCTAATATGCTCATGGTAGTTTCTGTATAGAAATTACTGTAATCTATGCGACCTCTGGTGACATAGAACACTAAACAGAGGACGTACAATGAATAATAATCAAGCTCATTCATCTTGATTCTGGAGTGAAATTGAGGGCGTAACGCCTGCTCAAGATTCCTGATCGCGTTAGCTAACCAGCTGTATTCGCCGGATGATCATCCAGGACTGTATGAAGGATATGTCCAGATCGGATATCCGATGAACTCAGGTATATGTTTCAAATGGAAGTGACGATAAAGATCGCTAGGGTACGATGACCATCTTATTGAGTCAGTCAACTTTCGTTGGGACGCACAAGGTGCCCGACTCAGTTCCTTCTTTCGAACATGACATGAAAACCATGCACTATTCGAGAGAGACTTTCTGATCTAACTTCGTAGTTGAAATGGAACATATTTTCTGTGAAAGCCTAGATTTACAGCTCCTGGAGTAAATGCAACATGACCCTCCTGCCGAACTTAATCATCTTTGCCTTCAGATGATAACCAAGCGTGTTTTAAGAGTTGTTCGGCCAAAGGGCGGTCAACTGGATCGAGTTTAAGTGTGCTATCCATTAGATCGTGAAAGTCTTCGAACTCCTTGGGAGTGACGCCATGCAACTGCGAAAACCAACAGCTTATAATGTCCTTCAAACTGGCAGGTCCCACATTGAACTTCAATACCATCCCATCTGCAGACAGACAAGCGTTATTACTACTCCAGTCTAGTACAGCATGATAGTATCTTACTCTCTTTGGAAAAATATCGATCAGAATATAAACCTGCTGAAAGCAAATTTTTGGGAAATTTGCCGCACATACTTTGCATAAATGCCAAGTGCAGGTCAGCTTTGCAACATGTTGGGGCATGCATTAGATTGAACAGCGAATGATTGCTGTATAGTTCATATATCTGATCAAAGTGGTTGAGGAGCGGCAGGTGAGGGAGCTTACAAAAAAAAATTTACCATGCAAGCAAAATTCCAAATATCTGCCGACTCATTCCAACCTGCACGAAGAATGACTTCCGGTGCACGTAGGCCTCTGGTTGTATGGGATAAAGATCTGGAATCTTTCCAACCATTTGTGCTGGTATTTCTGCTTGAATAGACCACCAATGTGAATGATTGATCATGTGTACCATTACCAAAGTCTATAAGCTTTACATTGAAGTTGTTAGAAGGATGGATGACCAATGGACGTGACGGCAGAGGATGATAAGGCTCTTCTATATTCTGGCCAAGGATAGCTTCAGAGCGTCCTTCAGATGCAAGCCCAGCCCAGATAGCTTCGACGTGTCCTTCAATTGCAAGCTCAGCCCTGATGGCTTCAACATTTCTTTCAGATGCAAGCTCATCATATGGCAGATAATGAATCATTCCAAGAGCTATAGACATGTGCTTAATAACTTGAGTCAAATCAAGTAGGGATACATACGTAATCGAAGTAACAAAGTGACACCTTCCAGCTTCTAAAACCATGTGCCACTATCCAGATAAATTCCAAAAGAGAACAGATGTCATGCACTATCATCCACGCAGTAATTCCTACAACAGGAAATCGGCCTTATAACGTGTTAGACGCAGAGATGTGCGATGCCTATTCAAAAGAAGCTGTGGATGCTGCCTCTACTCCTGTATAAGTTGGGGGATGTGAGGCTACCGCCTGAGATGGTGCAAAATACGGAACTCTCAGAGGGAGAGACCTAGTATCAACTCTTTTCTAGCGAATCTGCTTCCCTGTGATAGGAAGAAAATAAACAAATGTAGAGGGGATGGGGTGGAGGAAGTGGACTAAATGATGAACTGAATGTACCGAGCTGAGACCATGTACTGGTGAAGAATGACTTGTCACTGGTGTGTGGGATTAAACAGTATAGGTCATTCGGTCAGTACTACCGAGTGAACTGAGGCTCAGTGTGTTGAAAATAGAGGCGCAAAAGTGTGTATTACGTGACACGTCACATCACTACAGGAAAATTTTCTGCAGTGTCTAACTACTTCCAGCGTTCAACGACGTCGGCCTCAACACCTCAACAAAATATTTCAACACACCCCCTGAGGCCGACACCCCCATAATAAAATCAATAAAGGAGAGTGTAGGATAGAATGGATAAAATAAATAAATAAGAGAACTTAGAATGAAAAATTGACCAACTCAGGATTGCTGGTTTTCAACCGGTGTTTCTTCTTTTTCTTCTTGGGTATAATAAGCAAGGGATTGCTGTTTGGTTGATGAAGTGGAATTGTGCTTGTACCTTCAGCAGCTGCAAATGCAAATAGGTTGTCATCACCATCAAGCATTGCAATGTGAGCCGAGTGGTTGAGAGTGCGCTGCTTGACCTCCTCTGGCATATTCGCAACACAGAATTGTGCAATATGACGAGGGCGTCCACACCTATAACATACCCCCTCATGGTTCCTTGGATTCCCCCAATCGAAATCGTCGTCATTTTCATCGGCTTTCTCCTTGGATCTCAAAATGCCACGCTTTCCTCTGGCAATCAACGCTGATTCTCCTTTCTCCTTCTTTATCGCCATTTCCACCCCCATCTCATTGGCCTCATACTGTTTGAGCGCCGAGGCAATCTCGTCAATCGTTGGGGATGTTGTCCGCAGCATAAGCGCTGTGCGAACTGGAGCCCAAGATGGGTGCAACCCAATCAGGATTTTGTCAGTAATTTCGAGATCGTCCGGTTTGTGGCCAATAGCTTCTAATCTGCAAGCAACTGTGAGGACTCCTTCGATGAAGTTTGAGATTGAAGCAGATGAATCATGGGTGATGGAATAGAATTGTTGGCGTAGGAGTATCCTATTTGTTGTATTGTCCTTTTGGTACTCAGCAACGAGTTTGCTCCAGGCTTCTTTGCCAGACTTTGTGGTGATAATTGGTGAACGGTAGTTGGGGTCGGTGAGAAACCATATACAGCATAGACCTTTTGGTCGATTTGATCCCAGGTTAAAGCCTTTTCACCTCCAGGCCTAACACTATCAATATGACCTCCACAGCCAATCAGCATGAAGTAGGTCTCTATCTCCTTCTGCCACTCATGCCAGTTGGTACCAGTGAGCTTTGGGAGCTGAGGCATAATGGTATGATCCATGTTATGAGCAAATGTTGACACGAAAGGTTTTCTCTAACACAAAAGATTTGTTTGACACAAAAAAGCAGATCACCAATAGACAGATCACAAAAGGACAGTTTCAGTGAGACTAGGTGCGACTGGGTCCCATAACCTGTTGAAAATAGAGGCGCAAAAGTGTGTATTACGTGACACGTCACATCACTACAGGAAAATTTTCTGCAGCGTCTAACTACTTCCAGTGTTTAACGATGTCAGCCTCAACACCTCAACGAAATATTTCAACACAGTGTTATATACTTGACAGGATTTCATAGTGGTGGTAAGGAGTCAAGGAAATGAGTGAACAAAGTTCAACATGCCAAATCGATACAAATAAGGTCATATGACATGTTGATGATTCACATGACCTACACCACCATTCAGGCCGGAGCTGAAAATAACACTGAGTAAAAGTCCGGAGTTTATCTTAATCTGGAACCCTGGTCAGGGGTTGGATTCTGCTTTTTTCAAGGTCAACTCTCAAGCTTGAAAAAAGGTTGAAATCATGAAATATAAAGGTTAGCATTAGGTATATTTATTCTCAAAAGGCAAGGTGGTATCAGGGTGACCCTAGGTCATGTGACTGGTTCAACAACTGCCTCAACTCAAACTCACGTGCCTCAAACTCACACACCTCAAACTCATGCACCTCAAACTCATGCATGGCAATTCTGCTTATTTATTCTCAAAAGGCAAGGTGGTATAAGGATGACCCTAGGTCATGTGAGTTGTTCAATAACTGCCTCAAATCAAACTCACATGCCTCAAACTCATGCACCTCAAACTCATGCGTGGCTTCCCCCCACCTGCTGGCTGGTTTGCTGATAACATTCCTCTGTCTCTTCTGGCTTTCTGGGTCTCTGCTGCCTCTCTCCTGGGCTATTACTGCTGGGTTCTCCTCTCTTTCTGCTCTCTTCTTCTGGGGGTTGTGCTGTCTTCTGCTGGGGGTTGTGCTATCTTCTGCTGAGGGTTGTGCTGTCTTCTGCTACTTCTCATGGCTGTCTTCTGTGCCCTGCTGCTGCCCCTGTGCTCTCATTGGTCTCCCCAGCTCTGGTAAGCATTATTTTCCCTTTTTTTGGTCTATTTTTCATACTGATTTTCCCTTTTTTTGCCTCTTTTTCAGCTACATCCTGCCTCTTTCTCCTCTCCCACCCTCACATATTACTTTCTCTGTTATCTACTGACTTAGGTGAGTTCTCTTATTATGTTTTCACTATTGTTGTTTCCTGGATTGTGTCCCTCCTCTGGTGAGCGGGGTTTTGTCTTTTTTTTGAAATTTTGTTGAAGATGAAATTGCACTTTTTGTAGGATTACATAAGCCACACTCGCACGTCCTCCTGCCTCCTCCAAACCCTACTGCTGACACACCCCCTTTTACACTGTGACACCCCATGTGCCTCACATTGCAACATCCTATGTGCTCTGTGCTCTTCCTATGGGTGTATTATACCCACCAGTGGTTGCTGCAATACTTGCAATGAGGTTTGTCAATTGTATGTTGACCAGGGCTTTTTGTTGGCTTATTATGGCTGTCAGGCCTTGGAATTGCCGACGATGCGTGGGCCGAGCATCATAGTAATAGTGCCGGCTTCACGATGCTGGTGGGAAGCGGCCAAGTCCTGCAGGCCAGTCGTAGTGGCTTGGCTTCAACGTGCTCGTGTGTTGCGCCCTACTTTCCATGCATGCCACTGATTTGGGACAGAAGAGATACCCGGGAGAGTGCCGAGGGTGTCAGCCCGAGTAAAGGACTTTAGACAGGAGAAGGGAGGACAAGAAGGCGTAAACCTAGTTAATTTTCAGAACAAAGAACCATCTACATACATTGGCTACTTATATAGGTTAATAAGTGAGATGTGGAACAGAGTGGCACAAGGAATGGAGAACAATAAGGTATGGAGAATCATGTGGAGGTATTGTCCACAATGATCAAGAATAGAACAAAGGAATGTAGGTGAGAATAGAACAATGAAATGTGATCGAGAACAAAAGAGTGAGTGAAAATAGAACAATAGAGAGTGGCCGAACATAAAACAATGGGGCCACTGCCAAGTGACAACAAAGAGTGAATGTCCCAAGGGTAAACAGGCAAGGGGAAGGACAGGGAATAAAAGAATAATAAAGAATAGGAGGGTGGGATAGGGATAATGAACCAAATGATGAACTGAATGTACTGGGCCGAGGCCACACACTGGTGAGGGATGATATGGGTAATAGTCGGTTGGTCGGTACTGCTGAGTAAATCAGAGCATGGTATTGTGGACTTGACAATGGCATTAGATTACATTGTCATTAGACTTTGACAATAGAATAGTTTGTATTATCTGAATATTCAATACAAGAGAATTACCCATAGAAAAGCTCTTTATACTACCTTGACAACAGTCTGACACAAGATTGCCTACTGCAAAATTTAACCTGGATATTAGACTAACAATACCTTGGATGTTCAGCTCAAATTAATCTTACAGTTCAAGGTTTTTTCAAGGTTGGCATGAATCAAGGCTTATTTAATAACGTCTAAGTACCTTGAAAAAAGCTTGAACATTTCTTTGCCAAGATTAAATTCAGGTTGCAGATCTATCTGTTCGGCAAGGTTAATTTCAGCTTGTGCCAGAACCGTGGTGTACTCCTACCTTATACTGGTGTGTAAC
The DNA here is from genome assembly GCA_003314275.1 of Chroogomphus rutilus. Classification (NCBI taxonomy): domain Eukaryota; kingdom Fungi; phylum Basidiomycota; class Agaricomycetes; order Boletales; family Gomphidiaceae; genus Chroogomphus; species Chroogomphus rutilus. The sequence continues at coordinate 1,621 of QLPI01016707.1, read as the reverse complement.
CTTGAAAATTAGGGAAAATAATAGAGGGTCAAAAAACTGCCCCAATGAGTGATTATTTTGTTTGATTTATTGAGAAATGAGTTTTGATTGGACTCACATGATTTGTTAAGTTGGTAGATAGCCAACATGTTCTAGTATATCATGTGAAATTTTAAGAACTTTTTCTGATGTCATTCCCTCACAAAGTATCTATCTTTCTAAAATGCACAAACATTGGGGCAGTTTTTTGACCCACTGTAATGTCAATGTAGCTAGATATATGGGACCCCCTTACCTAAGCAGTCACTGCATAGCTATTGTGACAGTGACATAACAAACCTGTCACAGCCAGCAAATAAGACAAAGAAGACAAAGGAGAAAGGATTACAGTAAAAATATGAAGAGGGAAGATAAAGAAAAAATTAAGGAAATAACATGAGCAAAAGGGATAAGGAAAACAAAGGAAATAAGAAGAAGAAAAGGAAAGAAAAGGGAATAAACTGGTAGTCCTCTGACATTACCCCCTCTCTAGAATATGGTGACCTGACACATAGAATAGACACACCTGGTCTACCAAATACACACAAGGGATACTGAACCAAACCTGTGTATAGAGACTACCAAAGGGCACCCAAGATGGCCACCTAATGAGTACATGAGCATACCCATTTGACTATGCCTGCAATAGCCAAGGGTATGGAATGGGTGGTGCTACTCTTGGACACAGTAGTCAACTCAAGTGTCGAGAGCAATAAGCTGAGAGGGCCAGAGTCAGTGGCATTACCAATATGCCTTGGTTTGTTTTTGGTAGTCTGCACATGTGAACAGGACAGGTGACCAGCAGTATGCATCCATGAGTATAGACCAAGCTGCATGAGTAGTATAGCTTATATGTGTCAAGCTTTGGGAATGCCAAGGATACAGATGGGGAGCGGCCAAGTCCTGTAGGCCAGAAGTAGTGGCTTTGGCTTCAACATACTCGTGCATTGCGCCCTACTTGCCATGCATGCCACCAATTTGGGACAGAGAAAGTACTTGGGGGTGCCGAAAGTGCCGACCCAAGTAGAGGACTTTACAAAGGGAAGAGGAGACAAGAGGCCTAAGCCTAGTCGATACCCAGAATGAGGAAGTATGTACATGCATGCCCTACTTATATAGTTTAAGAAATGACATGTGGAATAAGGAATATAGAACAATAAGGTATGCAGAGCATGTGGGAGTATTGTCCACAATGTGTAAAATTAGAATGAAGGAATGCAAACGGGGATAGAACAATAAAAAATAGAATAATAGGAATGTGGCCAAGGATAGGACAATAGGAAGTGCCCGACTATAAAACAATAGGGTTGTGGCCGAGGATAAAACAAGGACAGGATGTCCTGAGGTGAGGTGAATGGAGGAATAAGGAGTAGGCATGGTGGGATTAATGGATGGTGAATGGCGTAGAGTAGATGAGGGATGGGAATAAGGAATGTGGATGGTTGTTGGAGATCCCTTATACTCTTATACCCTATATACTGCAGTAAACCAATTAAAAAAAAGCATTAAAATACTAAAGTACAAAAACATGACTGACTTCCTCTTGTACTATTAGTATTATAATTAATTAGCTTTGGAATGCTAATTCAATTTGTCTCTTGTA
>QLPI01016704.1:0-25129 GCA_003314275.1 Chroogomphus rutilus | reverse complement strand
AGGTCCTATCTTGGACTCCACCTAAACTCTGAGGATGAGAGACCAAAGTCCGAAAGGCCACCAATGTCAGAGGATGATCCCTTCCAAGTCCTGATCCAAGTCTGAACCCCTATCTTGGACTCCTCCCAACTCCGAGGCCCTATCTTGGACTCCCTCCAACTCCGAGGCTAGGAGACCCAGGTCCGAGGGACCACCGAGCAGGAGATAGGAATGATCTTAGCATGATGGCTAGAACCGGGAATAGGTGCCTGTGTTGATTTATAAGCTAGTGCACAGACCACTTACATAAAGGGTATAAAAGAGGTTCACCAACAGCAGAGATCCTTAGACTTTCCTCTTCGGATTTCCCCTGCTTAGGTGAGAGCCCTACATGTACTTAGGTAGTAGCTATAATTGAACTTTGGATTTCCCCTGCTTAGATCTGAGAAGCCTGTGGGTAGGCTCTGGGTTCGAGTCCCATAGTCAGGCCTAGGAGGATGTCCAGGGCTGGGTAGTGTCCTGCTGGTTCCAGCCTCCGGCAGTTGCGAGATCAGTTCCAAAGGAGGGTTGCCCTTACAGCCTCCACCTCCTGTACAACCTGGAGAGGCCCCACCTTATGACCAAACAACATGCCCGACCTCACCCAGGCCATCATCATACTGGCAAGCAACTTGACAACTTGAGCAACCCCAGAAGATCAGCCCCCTGCACTACCAAGGTCCAGGACTCAAACACCTTCGACAGATCTGATTCAAGAAAATTACAAGTCTTTCTAGTACAGTTGTCAGGGGACTACCGGTTTATTCCCTTTTCTTTCCTTTTCCTCCCCTTATTCCCTTATTTTCCTTATTCCTTTTACTTCTATTATTTCCTTAATCTTCTTCTGTCTTCCTTGTTGACTGTGACAGGTTTGTTATGTCACTGTCACAGTAGCTATACAGTCGCTGATTAGGTAAGGGGGTCCTTTGGTTCTTCTCTTCTGGACCTCCCTACAAGGTAAGCAGCTTACATGTATTTAGGGAATAGCACAGGTTAGGCTAACCTACATGGGTCACCGGGTCAGGTGCCCCTGGGTTTGGGTACGGGTCAAGCCAAGAGCACCCATGACCCGGCCCAACCTGGTGCCTCAACTATGTATGCATGCGCATGCACACATACGACACAACCACGCCATACGCACACGTGTATGACATGCATGTGCCTACACGAACGTGCCATACATGCACACACTGACACCAACGCACCATATGTGCACGCACCGATACCAATGCACCGACACCAATGCGCCATACATGCACGCGTGGATACCAACATGCCATACATGCATGCACCGATACCAACTTGCTGTACGTGCATGCACTGATACCAATGCACCATCTGCGTATATGCCGATACCAACGTGCCATCCACACACATGCCAATACCAACATGCCGTCCACGCACATACTGATACCAACATGCCATACGTCATGTGTGCATACAATGCATTCATGTCATACATCGCGTGCGCATACAGCACATTTGCATCAGCGCGTGTGGGTACAGTGCACACCCGACACCCGTCGACCCATGGGAAAATCTAGGCGTATGTCCCGGGTGACTATGGGGATGGGTTATTTAGGTAGATAGTTGTTTGTAATAACTATCTAATAGTTATGTTTGGAATATATTATATTCCACCATAGGTAGCCCTCCACGCGATACAAAGCTTTTAGGTTTGACTAAGCGCCGACCCAGGGAGGTGGCTACGGGGGTGTGGGAATGAGCGACAGTCGTTTGTGAATGACTCTGGTACTTGTCAACGTATAGTACCAGTGTGAGTGTGATGTGATACATATCAGGAATTATTCCCAGTGTGTCCGGACAACAATAGTATTGCCCTGATGGATCTAGCCCGATATGGCTCGGGGTCACGTGACTGTATCTATGAATATGCAGGGGGCCGAGTGACCGCCTGACAATGATAGTCTCTATAGAAAGTGCGAGTAAAATCGCAGTTAAATCATAGTAAACTCAATATAGTGTTCCCGTTGGGTCCGGGGACGTGAGTGACAACGATAAAGCTGATAGCCCGGTATAATGACACGAGCGATCCAGAGTTCATCGATTACGACGATAAACAGTGTTCTTTGAGTGCGAGACTAGTTTGTTATTCTCTATCTATCTATCTCTTATAGAGATTCCAAGTCCTGAATATAATGACCACCGTAACTACCCTGAGACGGTGTCTATATGCGGTCGACCCGATGTGGGTCGCTGGTCCTCTAATCTATTTCTGTCCGCCCTGTCCGCATGGTTGTATTCAATGTGAAAATACTGCTTGCTGCTTCTTGCAGTGCCCTCCACTCTATCTTTGGTATCGAGCCCTATTGCTCTGCTGGTGAGTGCATGTTACCTGCATGTATGCGCCCCGAATATGTCTTCTCCTGTTTCCTATCCCGTGAGTGACACATCCCTGTGTCCCCATGTACTCTATGACCTATTTCCACCCCATATACTCTATTCCGGGTGCGTGTGTCTCATTCTCGTCCCATGCGCATCTCTTTTCTATGGGCACCTAGCGTGTAGGCCGCCGTGTCTCGATCCGCCGTGTCTACATGTGAGGGCGGTGTTCTGTATCTACTTTTGTATGAATGTAATGATACTTTTTAGTTTGTTCCGGGGCTCTGAATGGTAATCTCTAAGTCCATCTTTCTACATGTGCACTTTCCTGTGCTCCCGACTCTATATCTCCTCCTGATTCTCCCCCAATCCCCTGTCTCCTCTTTCTCTTGTCTCAACAGAAAAAACCCATGGGTTGACGGGTTTGGGTTTCCCATGGGTCAGGTGTGGGTCACCCACATTTGACCCATGGGTGACCCATGCCGTTCCCTACATGTATTCAGCTACATTGCCTTTTATATATTTACTTCTGGACCTCCCTACCAGCATGCTGCCCAAGGGTAGAATGCCTGAGTAGGTTGCCCTTACAACAGTGTAACTTGAACTTCTGTGATCACCCTGACACTTTTAACTCTGACAGTGCCAAGGTAACCTACATACTGTCATACCTGACTGGTACCACCTTGGACTGGTTTGAACCAGCCCTCACCTCCCCTGACAAGCCAGACTGGCTCTATGATTATGACAAGTTCATCTCTAAACTCAAGACTAACTTTGGCCCTCACGACCCAGAAGGAGAGGCCAATGCAGACCTCAAGAGCCTCCACATGTGTGACAACCAGTGTACTATGAAATATGTAGTCAAATTCAATTGACTAGCCAACCATGTCCACTGGGGCAATGCTGCACTCTGTTACCAGTTCTACAATGGCTCCCCAGCAGGATTAAGAATGAGATCTCCAGAGTAGGAACACCCTACTCCCTGCTCCAACTCCACCTCCTGTCCCATCCATCAATGGCCACTATTGGGAACATTGATCAGAAGTTGCTAGGGAATCCTCCTCAACCCAGAACTTTGACCACCCCTATGACAGAGGAAAGGCCCCCAGGAGTCCATACCCAGCCCCTAACACTGGCAATAAAATGGCCAACTCAGGCCAACCTGCGACCCCATCTGGTAGTAGCAAGACTACTACGGATCTTTCTTCCAAGCTCAGTAAATGTCAGGCCTCAGTATTGGTGAAGATGTGGGCAGGGAATGGCCAAGTCCTGCAGGCCAAAAGTAGTAGCTTTGGCTTCAGCGTACTCATGTGTTGGACCCTACTTTATGTGTGTGCCACCAATTTGGGACAGAGGAGGTACTCGGGGAGTGCCGAAAGTGCCAGCCCAAGTAGAGGACTGTACAGAGGAAAGAGAAAGTAAGGGGCCTAAGCCTAGTCTATACCCAGAATGAGGAAGTATCTACATGCAGGTCCTACTTATATAGTTTTAAGAAATGACATGTGGAATAAGGAATGTGGGACAATAAGGTATGCAGAGCATGTGGGGGCATTGTCCACAATGAGTAAAAATAGAATAGAGGAATGCAAACGGGAATAGGACAATGAAAATAGAATAATAGGAATGTAGCCAAGGATAGGACAATAGGGAGTGCCCGACTATAAAACAATGGTCAGATGTTCCAAGGGAAGATGGGTCAAGGATTAAGGAGCAGATGGGGTAGGATTAATGGATGGTAAATGGGGCAGAGTTGATGAGGGATAGGGACAAGGAATGTGGATGGTGGATGTGCCGAGCTGAGACTGGCATACCAAGTGACTTGCATGCGGTGTGGGCACTTGTACATGGATATATGTAGTCTGGCTGTCCGGTCAGCACTGCTGAATTACCGGACACTCAGTACATGTACTTGACAGTAAAGATGGAAAACTTACACTACAAGAATGGAAATGCTGCTTCAAACAAAACCTCTGCCTCTTCTGCAGCAGACCAGGCCACACAGCCAAGGAATGCCTAAGATCCACCACCACAGTAACCAAGGGGTGTGCAGCCTCTGTAATAGAGGAAATCCAGGAAGAATCTGAAGCAACGGACACTTCAGAAACCAAGGAATAGCCTCCAAGTCCAGGGCCAGTTGTTCACATTGGACACCAATGGTACTAATAGAGTAAAATAAAACAACACATCCACTCTCTCAAGAAACCCAAACACCTCTGAACTCTGCTAAAACCCACAACTTTGCAATCATGATGCCAATGTCTGCCTTACATCCATGAACAATTGTTGAAAATTCAACCTGTTTCTTCAGAAACACCTCCGACCCTCTGAAAATCCATCAGATTCTAGTTGCCCGGCTATCCTTGGATACCATTTTCTCACCCACTATGATCCGTTGATTGATAGAGCATTTAGCATTGAGTACTACTTCATTCAGATCTTCTATCCCAACTGATTCTTTGTACCACTGAGCCTGCAGTCTCTACTCAGCACTCAATCCAACCATCTGAAAATTCCGCTCAAGAAACCCTGACTGACATAGACCCCCTTCCATTGCTTAGACAAATGGTACAATGTGTAGATTCTCTCTTAGACTAGCACCTGTTGTTACATGATTAAATACCTACCGCTGAACCATTGACACAGATCAGAAACCAAGATTTGAAAATTGCAAGACATCCTCTGAATTTCCAATAGTGTAACCACCATCTGGGCAATGAATCTATGACCCACCACTACAACCACCTCAACCACCTCAACCACCATGACTACCATGACCACAATGACCACCACGACTCTGACCATAAAGATAATCTAGTTAGACAATGGACGTCTACACCAAGATGGGGAAAGCAACTGACAAACCAAACCCCCATCGACTTAGGAAATAGTCAAGGGTACTCAATCTGACCTCCAGACACTTCCAACACCCTTAGAGAAAACCCACCCAGTAGGACCTCACACAAAACTCACAACTCCAGAACAAGACTACATGAACAAAAACAATTTCATTTGTTACCTAACCACATGGACTGCTCCAAGTCCAGATTAAGCTCAGAGGGATTAGGCTGACTAAACAGATCCACCCCTTCGCCTTTCCCTCCCTCACTTGACCCTAGTACCAGACCATCCACCCCAGTAGACTGCCCCAGGTGTCTACACCTGTCAAGCATTGGTAATGCCAAAGATACAGGTGGAGAGCGGCTAAGTCCTGCAGGCCAAAAGTAGTGGCTTTGGATTCAACGTACTCATGTGTTATGCCCTACTTTCTATGCATGCCACCAATTGGAACAGAAGGGATACTCTGAGAGTACTGAAGGTGCCAGCCTAAGTAGAGGACTTTACAGAGGAAAGAGAAGGTAAGGGGCCTAAGCCTAGTCAATACCCAGAATGAGGGAGTATGTACATGCATGTCCTACTTATATAGGTCAAGAAGTGACATGTGAAATAAGGAATGTGGGACAATAAGGTATGCAGAGCATGTGGGTGTAAGGGCAACCCTCCTTTGGAACTGATCTCGACTGCCGGAGGCTGGAACCAGCGGGACACCACCCAGCCCTGGACGTCCTCCTAGGCCTGACTATGCGACTCAAACCCAGAGCCTACCCACAGGCTTCTCAGATCTAAGCAGGGGAAATCCAAAGTTCAATTATAGCTACTACCTAAGTACATGTAGGGCTCTCACCTAAGCAGGGGAAATCCGAAGAGGAAAGTCTAAGGATCTCCACTGCTGGTGAACCTCTTTTATACCCTTTATGTAAGTGGTCTGTACACTAGCTTATAAATCAACACAGGCACCTATTCCTGGTTCCAGTCATCATGCTAAGATCATTCCTATCTCCTGCTCAGTGGTCCCTCAGACCTGGGTCTCTTGGAGTTGGGGGGAGTCTGAGATAGGACCTCGGAGTTGGGAGGAGTCTGAGATAGGACCTCGGAGTTGGGAGGAGTCTGAGATAGGACCTCGGAGTTGGGAGGAGTCCGAGATAGGACCTCGGACTTGTTGTCAGGACTCGGAAGGGATCATCCTCTAACATTGGTGGCCTTTCGGACTTTGGTCTCTCATCCTTGGAGTTTAGGTGGAGTCTGAGATAGGACCTTGGACTTGTCGTCAGGACTCGGAGAGGGTCGTCCTCTGACATCACCCCCTCTCTATGGTGCAGCAACCCGATGCACCAGAAGAAAAAAAAATGACCCCTCTGCAGAGCATCTGGCCTAAGCCTGAGTCATTGCTGAGAGGCTCACAGGTCCTCACTAGGTGCAGGTCGTCCTCTAGGTTAGATCAGAGCCCGATCCTGTGGCTACGTCTCAGTCGGTCATCACTGAGGGTAGTAACCCCAGGCTTAGTCCTCGGAGCTCCGCATCGGTATCAAGGTCCTAGGCTTGTAAGCCTACAGCTGCTCAGCTAGCCTTCTCATGCTTCACAGCTGTACCAGGACCCCTAGGCCTTCACCCTCTCTCTAACATACGTCGCCCTCGATATATTCTCCAAAAAAAAGGGGGGCATACTCCTTGGGGTATCACTACCCCCTCTCTAGGATTCTACTACCCCCTCTCTAGGATTCCGCTACCCCCTCTCTAGCATGCAGTCATTCCGTATGGGAGGAATAGTAGCATGGGTGTACAGGAATCCAGAATCACGGAAATGTGGAATATAGGTCACGGATTCATGGGCGTATGGAAGATGGAGATAGGGCAGACCGGAAGGTGCAAGAGTGCAGCAGGGTGGATGTGCGAGAATCCGGAGAGCAGATCATCCAGGAATCTCCCGAGAGCAGATCAAAGAAGATCATCCAGAAATCCGGAGAGCGAATCATCCAGGACTTCGGTGGGGGGACGATCCCGAATTGCCCTCTTGGGATCGTGAGACTATGCGGATGAGGGGAAATGACGCAGATGCGGCAATGTGGGTGCAGACGGAATACAGATGTGTGGGGTGTCGGAAGGCAAATATGCCAAGGTGTGGGGAGTGGTCATGCCGGGAATGTGGACCGTGAGCCACAGATTCGCCTGGAGGGATGGCCCAACATGTGGACACACGGAGGTGTGAGCAGACATAGCGGGGGCAGTTGGTAGCGATCGTGGGGTAACCTAGACGTGGGAATGGCACATCAATTGCCTGGGCGGTCAGCAGACATCATACGGACGCATCGGGGTATCGGAGGGTGGATATGCAAGGACGCAGATGGTCACGGGGATGGACAAGGATGCGGATGCGCAGGGACACGAGCAGAAGTCGTCCGAAGTGAGCGGCAGCAGTCAGGAGCCATGGCGGGGTCACCTGCACGTGGAAAGACCGTATGAGGAGCTGGTGACAACATCGAGCATACAAGCGTCGGTACGAGGACATCATGGGCGATCTCACAGGGGCGTCGACTGACATCATCGTGGTACCATGTCACATACATCCGGGTGGTACGCGACGGATCAGGCGGGAGGTCAATGTGCGGGGACGCAGCATCGGCCAGACCTTACGAGAGCCAGGGACCACAGCGGCGCACAAGAGCGGGTTGAGCTGCACAGCATCCTGGGGCACTGCCGGGGCTGGCGGCAATGGTAGGGAGCGAATGTGGGGGCGTCGCATCACGCGCATTGAGGTGGTTCGTGACAAGGGCCCAGGGAACGTGTGGGGGGCGCAGCCTCGAGGTCGTCGCTTTAGGGCTTTGGACGAGTGCATGCTGGATTGTGCGTTGCTCAAGCGCAGGCGGTGCGTTGGACCAAGACGAGTGGGAGGGTGCGGGTACGCGTAATACGAGTGAGAGCGTAGATCGATCGGAGCGGCGAATGCGCTCTACATGACCTCCCGAGATGTCAGTTTGGGCCTGGGCTACAACGTATCGGAATGCTGGCGTCGCATACAAAGGGGCGCCTCTGTAACGCGTCAGCGGCCCTCATAGCTCGTCGGAATGCCTCCATGGTTGTCGATGGCGATCTGGCGGAAGAGCCCTCATGACGCTTCATGGTGTCGCGTTCGCAGAAAGCAAGCCCGTGCCGGATGTGGCCAACAGGTGCGTGGAGCTGGACACGAAGAGGCATGATGCATTGAAAGTGCCGGTGTCGCGTCTGGGCGTGTCTACGGTCGGCAACACCAACAGGCAGATCGCCGGTTGTGCGGCATGCATGTCTCAATAGTGCGCACCACTCTGTGGCCGTTTCCAAAGTTGGCAGCGGGAGACACCGGAACAGGAAGTGAGAAAGGGGGGGGGAGATGCAGCGAACGGGGCTAGACGCAAGAGGTGATGTAGTGGCAGCACGTCAAAAATGCTCATGGGGTGTCCGAATGGCAATCTCAGCTTGTCTGAGCACATCCATATAGTGGGCGAATTATGGTGGATTGCCCACTCGATGCGATAGCGTGTGCGACGGGGGAGTCGTGATGGTCTCGAAGACACTGCCCTACTGGCCGTGCTACCAGTGTTGGCAGCGGATGATCACGGGGTTCCCTCGGGGCTGCATAACGTAGCGTGCCTGCAAGGGGGGCATCGTTCGCAACCAGTGGGTCACGGCGCGGGACTGACTCTGGTAGCACCAACGGTTTGCGTTGCTGTCTCTATGGGGTCGACCCGGCGGGCATACCCAAGGTACCTGTTTGTGGGAGGCGACTACGCAGGTGGATTTGCCTCGCCAGCGGCGGCCAAATGTCAGCAATGTTTGCTGTCACCGGAACGCACTCTCATGCAACGATGAGCAGCAGCAGCAAAGAACGACCCTGGGTGGGCTGTCTCGAGGTTGCTGGATGACTCTGCACGTGCAGGTACTGCTGGGCTATGCTCTGAGATATCGTGCAACGAGGATGGAGTCATACGGTGTTTGTCAAACCGCGTTCGAGGGGCAGCAAGGCTCAAGGAAGCGCGTTGGACAGACTCACGGAACTTGGGCAACGCGCTCATCCTCTGGTACAAGGTACTTTCCTGAGCTTGGCCCACCATCCTGGTGTGCTGACGTGCACATCCTCAAGCAAACTACGTGCAGGCCTGCTGCAACTCGACAGTGGCCCCAGGACTCTGGGCCTGTTCAGCATTGGCGTCGCAGGTGGTAAACGGTATCGTTGCACGTGTTCGTAATGCACATGGTGAAAGCTGGCCCATCTGGGGGTGAACAGAGGAGGCAGCATCGGCAGTGTACGAGCACCATCGGTGGAGCGTGGTGGTGATCGATGTTGCGACTTGTGCAAGCATATTAGGAGGGGTGTATCCTGCGTGGACCTGTCAGGGGATTGGGGCTTTGTCACAGACAAGCAAACTAGAAGTGGAGGCTTTCTTAGGAGTGGCTGCATGTCTCCCGAGACATGCAGGGTTGTCATCGCTGGCCTGAAGTGGGTTGGAAAGCAGTACAGTAGAGGATACGTTCGTGGTGTATGGTCTGCATCGATGTAAGCAACACAGCCCCTGCTGCCTTTGCAATGTCTGTAGGGCTTGTCCGGGCCTATTTGAGCGGTCCTTCAAGGTATACTGCACACTCAGTGCAGCATATGGGGAACTTCTGGGACCTGCTTAAGGGTGCTTCATGTCTCCTAAGACGTGAAGAATCATCACTCGGCATCCGCACAGGTTGCAAGTGCAGATCGGCGATGGTGGTGGGCATCATCAGCAGCGAGCGCGTGATGCGGTGCCTCACAGGCCACGTCAGCGGTGTTGCCGGTTAGGGCTGCAAGTCCTGTAGCCTAAGGAAGGAAATTCGGTATGATAGAGTCGCGCGGCAGTGGGGATTCGAGTGGGGGTGAAGTGCAAAGGGAGCCGGTTTGAAGAGTGTGGGTGTAAGGTGGGTCATACGGGTCGTAGAGTAGTGTATGGGGGGATCATTCGGCTTGTAGGTACGCTGGGTAGTCGGAATAGAAGAATATAGGTTTTTAGAAAGTGTTGGGGTGTGTTGAGGGTTTATAGCGTCGCCTTGGCCTTCAGAGGGCGATGCGCTCTACCAACTATGCGGGGGTTTACAGTGTCGCCCGAAGCAGTCCACTAAGGCTCCATTTCCTCAGTCATTCCTGTGCTAGCACCGTTCCCTCTAGTAGGTACAAGTGCGCTGTCAGGAACAGGACAGATTCGTCTGGAGTGTAAGGAGGGAGGGTGTCGGCCATCATAATCTCTCCACGAGGACATCACTCGCTGGGTCAAAGTGCGCGGCCGGCCCCTCAGTCCTTTATTGGGTGAGACTTTCCTGCTGTAAGGGCGACCCTCCTTCAGAACTGATCTCGACTGCCGGAGGCTGGAACCAGCGGGACACCACCCAGCCCTGGATGTCCTCCTAGGCCTGACTATGGGACTCAAACCCAGAGCCTACCCACAGGCTTCTCAGATCTAAGCAGGGGAAATCCAAAGTTCAATTATAGCTACTACCTAAGTACATGTAGGGCTCTCACCTAAGCAGGGGAAATCCGAAGAGGAAAGTCTAAGGATCTCCGCTGCTGGTGAACCTCTTTTATACCCTTTATGTAAGTGGTCTGTGCACTAGCTTATAAATCAACACAGGTGCCTATTCCTGGTTCCAGTCATCATGCTAAGATCATTCCTATCTCCTGCTCGGTGGTCCCTCGGACCTGGGTCTCCTGGCCTCAGAGTTGGGAGGAGTCCGAGATAGGACCTCAGACTTGTCGTGAGGACTCGGAAGGGATCATCCTCTAACATTGGTGGCCTTTCGGACTTTGGTCTCTCATCCTCAGAGTTTAGGTGGAGTCCGAGATAGGACCTCTGACTTGTCATCAGGACTCGGAGAGGGTCGTCCCCTGACAGTGGGGGCATTGTCCACAATGAGTAAAAATAGAATGGAGGAATGCAAATGGGAATAGAACAATGAAAATATAATAATAGGATTGTGGCCAAGGATAGGACAATAGGGAGTGCCTGGTTATAAAACAATGGGTTATGACCAAGGATAAAACAATGGTTAGGTGTCCCAAGGTAAGATGGGTCAAGGAGTAAGGAGCAGATAGGGTAGGATAAATGGATGGTGAATCAGGCAAAGTGGATGAGGGGTAGGGATGGGGAATGTGGATGGTGGATGTGCCAAGCCAAGACTGGCATACCAAGTGACTTGCATGTGGCTTAGACACTGTTGGCAGGGAAGGTCTGGAGACTCTTAACTGTCACACACAGAGAGCAACAATGGCCTTGGGAGCTTGTCAATATGGATGCTAAAGACAAGACCCAAAGGTGTGCAAAAGGTGTGTTGTTATGGGCGCTTATTTTAAGCGCCAGAGAATGCAAATTCAAAGGTAAAAAGTGCAAAAGCGAAACACAAAAGTGTAAGAACAAAACACAAATGCAGGGGAATAAAATCATCCCCCAACAGACACTTGTATGTGGGCATAGTCTAACTGCTTGGTCGGCACTGCTAAATTACTGGACACTTGGTATGTGTACTTGACAGCTCCTCTCTGTCTGAATCATGCATCAGATTCACCCGACCCTCCATCTTCTGAAGAACATGCAGTTGATCCACCCACATCTTCTACTGGTGGAACACTCAGCTCATCCTCCACCCAACCTTCATGTTATGGCCCATGCTCCCAATAAACCCACATTAATCCCCACAACCACCCACACTGTTTCTGGGACCTTTCTGACCATTCCAAGCCTGAACAATGACTTTCTATGAATTCCGTTATACTAACCCGAAGTTCTACAATCCCAAACCTCCAAGATTCCGAGACCTTAGGTTCTGCTCTTTTGATAAATGACATGCAGGATCATTGCATACCTCACTCCCTTGTTCTTTGTTCTCTATTTAGCCCCTTGTACTCTTTCCTCCTCTTGTCTTTACTTGGCAAAAGTTAGTACAAGGACTAGTTACACATATATAAGACACCAGTTCACTGGACTATTTGCCAGTACAAATATTGAGTTAATTCTGCATCGTAGTTTCCGATTCAGTTCCAGTAAACTTTCCGAATTTCCGAAATTAGGGACAGACGATCGAGGAGGGTGCAACACATAAGTTGAAGCCAAGTCCCTGCAACCTCAAACCACTCAAATGACTAGTCAAACAACCTAATACCACAAACAGTCCTAAGCCCCCGGCACTTCCCGTCTCTCTGCCCTTTCTATTTCTGACCATGAACCTGCAACCTTTAATCCCTCCACCTCTGGAGTACAAACCCCCCCTTGGAAACCACTCGGAACCTCTGGAAACCCTTCCAGAAGTATCTAGCTAAGCACCTTACACACGGATTTAACACTTCGACCACAAATGATGACAACAAGGTGAAAAGACTTTTGATCCACCTCAATTCCTCCAAACAATTTTCTGTCATTGCCAATAAGTGATCCAGGTGGCCTTCAAGCTCCATGAAAACATTCCAGAAATTGTCTGAGTCCTCCTGAAACTTCTCCAGGTAGGCTAAGAATGTGGAAACTCAATCAGGGATGTCCAAATCAGGGATGTCCAAACCCCCCATCCCTGCCATTGGACTGCTAGGAACACCCACAGGCACAGCCAAAGACCCTGGATGACATGATCTCTGGGCTGACACCTGAGACTGAAGGTCATCAGGAATAACATCCCATTTGGGACAGCCACAAGAGATGTTTCCAGACAATTGTAGGTCTGGAGTCTGACCCAGCACTATGAGAAAGGTTAGAGGAAGAAGGTCACTAAGGAATCCAACACACCCAAGGAGTCACCAATCCCAATGGCATGAGCCCACAGTACCACCTGCTCATCATCAATAGCTAGGGAAATGCATGGGTTATGCCAACCCACACAGGTCACTGAGTCAGGTGTCCTTGGGGTTGGGTGCAGGTCAAGCTGAATGCACCTGTGACCTGGGCCCAACCCACAGTGTGAACTCTGACATAAACACAACTTATGTGTACATGCATGTGCAGAAACAAACAAGACACCACAAATACAACAAATGCACCATACACACATATGCTGCAATGTATGTGACATATGTGCATGTGCCACAATGTATGCAATGTATGCAATGTATGCGCACATACCACCACAAATGTAATGTATGCACATGCACCACCATGAATGTGACATATGCGACATATGTGCATGTGCCACCACAAACACAACATATATGATGTATGCATATGTGCTGCCACAAATGTGACATATGTGACATATGCACATGCACTGATGAATGGGACATACACGATGTATGTGCATGTGCCACCATGAACATGATGTACACATGCATGTGCCGAGGCCCAGCCAAGACCCCAGCCAAGGCCCAGCTGAGACTAGGGAATGGCACGGGTCACCCATGGGTCAAATGTGGGTGACCCGCACCCGACCCATGGGAAACCCGAACCCGTCAACCCATGGGTTTTTTCCCAAGGGTCGACGGGTGTCGGGTGCGTGGCGCACCCGCATGCCTGCGGCGCGTTCGTGTCGTACGTCGCGTTCGCACCGACACGAACGCGCTGTACGCCTCAACACGAACGTGCCGTACGCGTACGCACCGACTCGAATGTGCCATACACGTACGCGCCAACTCGAACGCGCCATACGCGTATGCGCCAACTCGAACACGCCGTACACGTACGCACCGACTCAAACGCGCCAACTCAAACGCGCTGTACACGTACGCGCCGACTCGAACGCGCCGTACACGTACGCGCCGACTCGAACGCGCCGTACACGTATGCGCTGACTCGAACGCGCCGTACACGTAC
Source organism: Chroogomphus rutilus (assembly GCA_003314275.1). NCBI lineage: Eukaryota > Fungi > Basidiomycota > Agaricomycetes > Boletales > Gomphidiaceae > Chroogomphus > Chroogomphus rutilus. The sequence continues at coordinate 11,150 of QLPI01016704.1, read as the reverse complement.
GCGCCGATATGGACTCGTTGTATGCGCACGCACGAACGCGCTGTACGCGTACATGCCAAGACAAACGCGTTCTACGCGTCCACGTACAGCTCATTGGTGTCGGCGCGTGCGTGTCATACGTGTGCGGCGTGTGTGCGTCGTATGCCCGTGCGGCGTGTGCGTGTCGTATGTGTGTGCCGCGCATGTGTGTCGTATGCACGTGCATGTCGTACGCGCACATGTACGACAGGAGCAAGTGCCAGGTTGGGTGTCGTACTCGTGCGCATGCACGCGTACATGATTGACGCGCCGGGTTGGGCCGGGTCATGGGTGCTCTCCGCTTGACCCGCACCCGCACCCAAGGGCACCCGACCCGGTGACCCGTGCGGGTTGGCCGAACCTGTGCTATTCCCTAGCTGAGACCCCACCAGAGTCCAGCTGAAGCCCCAGCCAAACCCCAGCCAAAACCCCACCAGAGCCCAGCCAATCTCCCACAGCCCCACTACTTACTATAATATGTAATATCAAAAATTAATCACCCTTGTGAAATACCAATTTTCTTTTTGCAAAGATAAATGTGAACTTGTTAAAAAATAAATACATTTATATGTATATATGTACATATTGTTGCTCTGAATACAAAAAAAAACAACCCAATTGTTACCATCCCTCTCACACATAGAGATAGAGATATATCAGTGGGTATCACATATTTACCATGGCATCCTTGCCTGGCGGCCATCTTTTTTTTCTTATGATAAGGTGTATGGAACCACAAACATTAAAATTGTCAAGCTCACAATACTGAGTTCCGGTTCATTCAGTAGTACTAACCGAACAACCCTCACTACTTAATCCCACACACCAGTGACAAGTCATTTCTCACTAGTATATGGTCTCAGCTCAGTACATTCGGTTCACCATTTGGTTCACATTCCTCATCCCACCCCCTTCACTCCTTATTATTCCTTCATTCCCTATCCTTCCCTCCACCCATTTTCCCTTAGGACTTTCACTATTCATTTATTATTCAGACATGGCCCTATTGTTTTATATTCAGCCACCTTTCATTGTTCTATTTTTACTCACACTCCTACTCATTTATTATCAGCCATATCTCATTGTTTTATTCTTGTCTACATCTTACTGTTCTATTCTTGATCATGGTGGACAATACTTCCACATGGTCTCCATACCTTATTCTTCTCTCCATGTCTTATGCCACCCTTATTCCACATTCTGCTTCTTAACCTATATAAGTAGTGAATGCATGTACATAGTTCTTCAGTCTGAGTATCAACTAGGTTTATGCCTTCCTGCTCTCCTTCCCTCTGTCTAGAGTCCTTTACTTGGGCTGATACTCTTGGCATCCTCCCAAGCATCTCTTTCATTCCAAATCAGTGGCATGCACAGAGAGTAGGGCACAACACACGAGCACATTGAAGCTAAGCCACTCCGACTGGCCTGCAAGACTTGGCTAGTTCCTGCCCACACCTTTGGCATTACCGAGGGATGTCAGTATACTCAGACTCACACTACTTCCTGTGCCTCTTATCTCTTAATGATTATGCCCCCACAATCTAGATCTGCTCCCTGCAAGGTGACTAGCACCTTGGGTATCAAAGCTGAGAAATCAGTGGAGGTGGTTGAGTCAAAAAACTAGTCAGCAACTCTCCAGCTCCCCAGCACACTAGGAGTTGCATTGACTCTGCAAGTGCTAGTACTGAGGTTAAGCTCAATGCTTCTGCCCTTCTTAATCCTAATTCTTTGATAATCCCTCTATCTTCTTTTTTGGTGCCAAGTTCCTTGGTGACCCCTCTTAAAATGCGTAATTGATTCAGGCTCTACTCACTGCTTCATAGAAGCCTCCTATGTTTAGGAACATAAAATCCCTACTACTTCCATTGACTCAATTCCCCTTAAATTATTTGATGGCACTACTAACTTGGTCATTACCAAATCTGTAGAACTGCTGATCAAATTTCAGTCATGACAATTACAGTCCATCCATATATATGCCATGTCACTAGATTCATCTGTGTCAGTAGTACTTGGTCACAACTGGCTCACCTGCTACAATCCATTGATTGATTGGGTATTGGGCAGTATTATGTTCTGAAAAACCACCAATTACCCTAGGTGTGTCCTGATGGCTTCAGTTCAGCCGGAACCTGCCACTGCTCCACAGCCTCAACCAGGATCCTCTCTGAAATTAGAAGCTCTGTGAATAGCCCTAGTCAATGCAGCCACCTTTGCATGCACCTGCAAACTAGAAGGTTTGCAAGTTTTCCATCTTTGGCACAATCAGCCAAGGTCTCATCTGTTCCATCCATTCCCCTCGACCTGGTTGACCTGGAAAATGTCCTAAAAGAGTATCATGAATTTGCTGATGTTTTCAGTAGAACAAAAGCTGACACTCTAGGACCCCACCGATCCTATGATCTTAAGATCACCCTGGAAGATGGTGCCAAGATTCCTCATCCACCCCTATACTTGCTGTCATAGTCAGAACTAGAAACCCTGCATGAATTCCTTGACAAACACCTGAATATGGGGTTCATTAGAGCCTTTCATTCTCCACACGGTATACCAATTCTATTTGTCCAAAAGCTCATGGCTCCCCTCGGCTATATGTCGACTTCTGGGCACTAAACAAAATGACCAAGAAGGATCGGTACCCTCTCCCACTAGCTCGAATCTACACAAAAATCAACCTTAGGCATGCGTACCATCTGATCCAAATTGCCAAGGGAGAAGAGTGGAAGAATGCTTTCAAGGCCCGGTATGGGTCCTATGAATGGCTAGTTATGCCATTTGGCCTCTCCAATGCCCCCACAGCTATTCAGAGATTTATGAATGACATTCTTGGTGACCTGATAGACCATTGTGCTGTTGCTTACATAGATGACATACTAATCTATTCAGACTCACTTGAAGAACATCGAGAATATATTCGAGAGGTACTCCATTGGCTCAGAAAAAACAGCCTATTTGCCAAAGCCAGTAAATGTGAATGGAACAAAGACATGGTCAAATTCCTTGGCTACATCCTACGTATGGATGGCCTCACTATGTCTGATGACAAGGTCAAAACCATCCGTGAATGGCCCAAACCAAGGAAAGTCAAGGACATCCAATCCTTCCTAGGTTTCACCAATTTCTACAATCGCTTCATCTTCAACTATTCAGACATCATAATACCCCTCACCCAGCTGACACATAAAGGCACACCATGGGCATGGACCAAGGACTGTCAAAAGTCTTTTGACCTGCTTAAAATGGCCTTTACCTTGGCACCCATTCTGCATCACTGGAAACCTGACCTACCTTTGGTTGTAGAAACCAATGCTTCAGATTATACCCTTGTGGCCATTCTTTCCATTATCAATTCCAAAGGTGAGATTCATCCCATTGCTTTTCATTCCCATACCTTTACTGCTCCTGAGATAAACTATGATGTTCATGACAAGGAACTTTTAGCAATCTTTGAGGTATTCAAACACTGGAGTCGGTCAAGTCCTGCAGACCGGTTGGGGTGGCTTTAGCTTCAATGTGCTCATGCATTGCACCCTGCTCTTCCATGCGTGCCACTAATTTGGACCAAAGAAAGACCCAGGAGGGTACTGAGAGTGTCAGCATGAGTAAGGGACGTTAAAATAAAGAAGGGAAGACAAGAGGAGGTAAACCAAGTTGATATTCAGAGTGAGGAACTATCTACATACATTCACTACTTATATACAGTAGGGGACAAAACCATTCAAGTGTTTTGAATATTTGTGTTGTACTGTAAATAACGGAAGGATTACATAATCAAAAAATATGACATAATTAGTGGAGATAGTCCTGCTTCTGAACTTGTGGTCACAATCAAGATGATTATGTAACTCCCAGTATTCATTGAGATATCAATTATTTAAAAAAATGAAGCATTTGAATGGTTTTGTCCCTCACAGTTATTAATGCAATAAATTGTATATACAGGGCTGGAAATCACATGACATCATGTGAACCTTTTTATAGTTTGTTTATGCCCAAATAAAGCCAAACATCCCTTGTTCAGAACCATGAAGCCTCTCTGTGCTGCTAAAGTTGACTCTATCATCCAATTGCTCACAACTGGTCATTCTAGCCACTACATCTCCTCTTACCTTTAGTGTCGCTGTTGGCTCTATCTCTACCATTTGCAGGAAACACTGTCCTGATATACCCAAGGCCACTGCTAATCACCCATCCAAGATATCCCCATCCAACATCCACCATATTGTATCGCTCATGCAAAGAGAGAAGATTGAGAATGCAACCCAGGGTACTCAGGTGCTCAAAAACATTCTCAATGAACCAGTGACATTCAAGACTGTAAGGAGGAATCTGAAGAAGGCTGGGATGAAGGCAGTTGTAAAGAGAAAGAAGCCACTTCTTAGTGCAAGGCATAGGAAGGCAAGGAGGGAGTTTGCAGAAGCTCATCTGGAGTGGACTCTAGAGGACTGGAAGCATGTTGTCTGGTCAGATAAGATCAAAATCAATCAATTGGGGTCAGATAGAAGGAGATGGGTGTACAAAAAGGCTGGAGAGCCTTTGAATGAGGGTCAGATAGAAGGAGATAGGTATACAAAAAGGCTGGAGAGCCTTTGAATGAGAGGCTAGTTGAGGGAACACTGAAGTTTGGTGGAGGTTCTGTGATGGTATAGGGTTGTATGTTATGGGAAGGACCTGGCTATGCTGCCAAAATAGATGGAAGGATGGATGGGGAGTTGTACAGGCAGATTTTGGATGATGAGCTTCAGGCTAGCCTGGAGTATTATGGTGAAGATTCTACTGACATTATTTTTCAACAGGATAATAACTCCAAGCACACATGCAAGAAGGGCACTGAGTGGTTTTTTGACTATGGCTATGAGGTCATGAAGTGGCCAGCTCAGTCCCCTGACCTAAACACCATTGAACACCTCTGGACTATTATCAAAAAGCACCTGTCTGCTATGAACACCCCCTAGTGGAGTGTATGAGCTATGGGAGAGGATTGGAGTGGAATGGGAGAAGATAGAGCCAGAGGTGTGTCAGAAGTTGATTGAGAGCATGCCTAGAAGGGTGCAGACAGTGATGAGAGCAAATGGGGGCTTTACCAAGTACTGATATATACCATTTCTTGTTTAAAAAATGTGAGGGACAAAACCGTTCAAATGCTTCATTTTTTTAAATAATTAATATCTCAATGAATATTGAGAATTATGTAATCATCTTGATTGTGACCACAATTTCAGAAGCAGGGCTATCTCCACTAATTATGTCATATATTTTGATCATGTGATCCTCCCGTTATTTATAGTACAACACAAATGTTCAAAACACTTGAACAGTTTTGTACCCTACTGAAGGTTAAGAAGCAAGATGTGGAACAGGGTTGCATAAGGAATGGAGAACAATAAGGTATGAAGAATCATGTGGAGGTATTGTCTACAGTGATCAAGAATAAAATAAGAAATATAAGCGAGAATAGAATAATGAAATATGGCTGAAATTAAAATAATGTGTGAGTGGGTGAGAATAGAACAATAGGAAATGGCCGAAGATATTATGACCCGGTAAGGCCGAGGAGTTGGTCAAGTCCTGCAGACCATTCAGGGTGGCTAGGCTTCAACGTGCTCATGCATTTCACCCTGCTGTTCTGTGCATGCCACTGATTTTGGACAGAAGAGGGATCTGGGAAGACGCCAAGGGTGTCAACCCGAGTGAAGGGCTTTAGACATATTCAGAGTGAGGAATTATCTACATACATCCACTACTTATATAGGTTAAGAAGCAAGGTGTAGAACAGGGTGGCATAAGGAATGGAGAACAATAAGGTATGAAAGATCATGTGGAGATATTGTCCACAGTGATCAAGAATAGAATAAGAAATGTAAGCGAGAATAGAATAATGAAATATGGCTGAGAATAAGATAATGAGGGAGTGGACAAGAATAGAACAATGAAAAATGGCTAAAGATGAAACAATAGGGCCGTGACTGAATAATAATAAAGGAATAATGAGTGTCCCAAGGAAAACGGGTAAGGGAATGGTCAGGGAATGAGAGAATAGTAGGGGGTGGAGGGGATAGGGTAAGAGGAATGATCCAGATGATGAACCAGATGTACCGAACTGAGACTATGTGGTAGTGAGGGATGATATGGGTAAGGGTCGGTTGGTTGGTATTACCGAGTGAACCAGAGCTTGGTATCATAGACTTGACAGAAGATAAAACAATAGGGCCATGACTAAATAATAAGTGAATAATAAATGGCCGAAAGGGAAACTGTCAGGATTCAGTGACGCCGAGATATCGGTTAAGTCTGTCAAGCGTCGGGTACTGGCGGACTTCGGTACTGCCGAGGGGTGTTGTCGAAAGGTTGGGCAGACTATGGCCAAGTCCTGCAGGCCAAGAGTAGTGGCGTTGGCTTCAACGTACTCGTGTGTTGTGCCCTACTTGCCGTGCGTGCCACTGTATTTGCAACAGACAGGTACTCGGGGGGATGCTGAGGATGCTGGCCCAAGTCAAGGACTTAACAGAAGAGAAGAAGGTAGAAGGGCCTAAGCCTAGTCGATACCCAGAATGAGGAAGTATGTACATGCATGTCCTACTTTTATAGGTTAAGAAGCGACATGTGGAATAAGGAATGTGGGACAACAAGGTATGCAGAGCATGTGGTCATTGTCCACAATGAACAAAATTAGAACAAGGAATGCAAAGCGGGGATAGAACAATAAAAGACAGGATAATAGAATTGTGACTCAAGATGGGACAATAGAGAGTGGCCAAGTATAAAACAATGGGGTCGTGTCCGAGGATAATACAAGGACAGGAAGTCCCGAGGTGAAACGGACTGAGGGGTGTGGATGGCAGATGTGCCAAGCCGGGACCGTCGCACCAAGTGTTATGCATGTGACGTGGGCACTTGGTTGTGGATATAGGATGATTGCTTGGTTGGCACTGCCGGCGGACAGCTCTCGGTATGTGGACTTGACAAAGTCCTGCAAACCATTTTGGAGTGGCTAGGCTTCAACGTGCTCATGCGTTGCCCCCTGCTGTTCTGTGCGTGCCACTAATTTGGATAGTGAGAGGAGCCTCGAGAGGATGACGAGGGTGTCGGCTCGAGCGAAGGACTTAGAAATAGGAAGCAGGACAAAGGGGTGCAAATCAATCGATATTCTGAGTGAGGAATTATCTACATACATCCTGCTACTTATATAGTTAAGAAGCAAGATGTGGAACAGGGTGGCGTAAAGAATAGAGACAATAAGGTATGAAGTAACCACATGGGAGCATTGTCCACAGTGATCAGAAATAGAATAAGGAATGTAAGCGGAATTAGAATAATAGAGTATGGCTGAGAATAGGATAATGAAATGGTGGGCGGGAATAGAACAATAGAGGATGGCCCAAGATAAAACAATGGCAGTGGCCAGGACAATGAGTGGCTGCCATGTTGTTCAGGGGAAACGGGTTAAGGAGTGGATAGGGGGTGAAGGAACAATGAAGAGGGATGGATGAGAGGAGTTGTCCATATGATATACTGGGTGTACCGAGCCGAGGCCGTGCGGTAGTGCAAGATGATGTGGGTAAGGGCCGGTTGGTCGGTATTACCGAGTGAGTCGGTACTCGGTGTTGTGTGCTTGACAGAAACATGTAAGAGAAGGGATAGGGGATGAGAGAATAGTAGAGGATAGAGGGGATGGGGTGAGAGGAATGAACCAGATGATGTACCAAATGTACCAAGCCGAGACCATGCACCACTTGTCTCTGGCATGTGGGTTTAATTGATAAGGGTTGGTTGGTTGGTATTGTCGAGTAGACCAGAGCTCAGTGTCATGGACTTGACAGATACTGTCAAGCCCACAATACCGAGTTCTGGTTCACTTAGTAGTACTGACTAAACAATCCTCACCACTTACTCCCACACACCAGTGACAAGTCATTTCTCACTAGTACTTGGTCTCAGCTTGGTACATTCAGTTCATCATTTGGTTCACGTTCCTCATCCCACCCCCTCTATTCCTTATTATTCCTTCCCCATCCTTCCCTCCACCCATTTTCTCTTGGGACATTCACTATTCACTTATTATTTGGACATGGCCCTATTGTTTTATATTCGACCACTTTTCATTGTTCTATGTTTTACTCACACTCCTACTCATTTATTATCAGCCATATCTGTCAAGCTTTGGGTACTGGCGGACTTTGGTACTGCTGAGGGGTCGGGCAGACAATGGCCAAGTCCTGCAGGCCAAGAGTAGTGGCATTGGCTTCAATGTACTTGTGCATTGCATCCTACTTGCCATGCATGCCACCGATTTACAATAGACAGATATTCGAGAGGATGCTGGTGATGCCAGCCTGAGTCGAGGACTTAACAGAGGGGAAGAAGGTAGAAGGGCCTAAGCCTAGTCAATACCCAGAATGAGGAAATATGTACATGCATGTCCTACTTATATAGGTTAAGAAGCGACATGTGGAATAAGGAATGTGGAACAATAAGGTATGCAGAGCATGTGGTTATTGTCCACAACGAGTAAAATTAGAATGAAGGAATGTAAAATGGGGATAGAACAATAAAGGATAGGATAATAGAAATGTGGCCAAGGATAGGACAATAGGAAGTGCCCAACTATAAAACAAGGGCTGTGACTGAGGATAGAACAAGGACAGGAAGTCCTGAGGTGAGATGGGCCAAGGGGTGAGGAGTAGGTGTGTGGTTGGTGGATGTTCCGAGCCAAGACCGGCATACCAAGTGATACGCATGTGGCATGGACACTTGGATGTAAACATAGGATGGCTGCTCGGTCAGCACTGCCAAATAAACTGGTCTTGGTATATGTACTTGACAATATCTCATTGTCTTATTCTCATCTACATCTTATTGTTTTATTCTAGATCATGGTGGACAATACTTCCACATGGTCTCCATACCTTATTCTTTTCTCCATGTCTTATTCCACCCCTATTCCACATTCTGCTTCTTAACCTATATAAGTAGTGAATGCATGTATATAGTTCTTCAGTCTGAGTATCAACTAGGTTTATGCCTTCCTGCTCTCCTTCCCTCTGTCTAGAGTCCTTTACTTGGGCCGATACTCTTGGCATCCTCCCAAGCATCTCTTTCATTCCAAATCAGTGGCATGCACAGAAAGTATGGCACAACACATGAGCAGGTTGAAGCCAAGCCACTACAACTGGCCTGCAGGACTTGGCTGGTTCCTGCCTACACCTTTGGCATCACTGAGGCCTGACATGCCCTCCCAATTCTTCCATTCCTCCCAAACCTCTCACACTTCCTGGCACTCCCAGATCCCTGTGCTAGTCCTCACCCAATAAGGCCACCACATGACCTATATATTGCACCCCCTCCACCAATCACAGGAGGAGTTGGTTCATCCTGGCTTGCCCCTCCAGGATGTCCTCTCAGATCTCAGCAGGACACTGAGATCTCAATCCCTCTAGCTGTGGAACTTCTACAACCATGGCCTGCCTACTAGGCTGTAAACCCACCACCTGCTTGCTCGATTGCAATATCACAGCCTGTTTCAGCCTCTTCTTCAGCCATTCTTCCTCCTCCTCCTTGTACAACTCCTCCTCACTTGTCCTCTCCTCACTCTCCTTTTCTGACTCAATCATCTCCCAGCTCTTGGCCTTTCATTGCCGAGGGGCTGCCAAGCTACACCCCACCTTCTGCTTGTTGCATCTCTCACAAGTGGCCCCTATTCTCCATACCTTACAGGTCTCCTAACATTCCTTGCACATATTGCAAGGTGGATGGAGAGATGGAAACCACTCTTGGGTTGGTTTTTCCTTGTGCTATTTAAATAAGTCAATAAAAAGAACAAAAAGAGACATTTACCACTCACCTGGGCCCCCCTTGGCCCCTCACTTCTTCCCCTTCCTCTCAACCTTTGCCCCTTACTGCATCCCAATTCCACACTCCTACCCCTCTTACAAACCAGAGGCCTCAGCACTCCCAAACTGCTGGGAGCCTCTGCATTGTCAGCACACTGATTTTTGGGTGTCTTGTTCTGCTCCCCTATATCCTGAAAAGGACCCATTTCATTCATATCCTCGGGGACCTGAGTTCCTGCCCAATTGGCCAATTCAGCCCACTCCTTCTCGGCCACTTTAGCAGCAGCATTGGCAATCAGTTTTTCTTCAGCAGCCTTGGCTGCTTCCTCTGCTTAGGCAACTTTCTTCTCAGCCTCTGCCTTTTCTGCTGCTAGTTTGGCAGCCACCTCTTTATCCACCTTCCGCTGGGCCTCGGTTTTTGCCACCTCCTCAGCAATCTAGGCAGCCTCCATATCACACTTCTGCTGCCTTTCCAACCTTTTGGCCTCCATTTTAGCCTTCTGTGCATTTTCCTTGTCAGTTTCATACCCCATTGCATCGTGTTGTTATGGTATTGGGTCGGGCATTTGATGGCAGTGATAGGAAATGTGTCTGGGTGCTAGGTCCCAAACCTTCGTGTGATGTCACAAATAGGCATCCTAAACTTTATTTTCAATCTCTGCCTACCAGCTTTATGGGTTCAGCCACTAAGGGGGGGATACTGTCAAGTGCATGTACCAAGCACCTAGTAACTCAGCAATACCGACTGGACAATTAGTCTAATTCTATGCACAAGTGGCCAATCCACACATATGTCACTTGGTACATCAGTCTTGGCTCAGCATGTTTACCATTCACATTCCCTATTCCTATCCCTCATCCACTCTTCCCCCTTCATTATTCATTAATCCCACCCTATCCACTCCTTATTTCTTGGCCCACTTTACCTCCGGACAATTTACCATTGTTTTATCTTCAGCCATGTGTCAAGTACACGTACCGAGACCCCAGTAATTTGGCAGTGCCAACCAAGCAGTCATCCTATGTCCATGTACAAGTGTCCATGCCACATGCACATCACTTGGTATGCTGGTTTCGGGTTGGCACATCTACCACCCACATTTTTTATCCATTACCCCTCACATACTCTACACCACTCACCATCCATTAATCCCACCATGCCTACTCCTCATTCCTCAACCTGCCTAACCTCAGGACTTCCTGTTCTTGTTTTATCTGTCAGGCTCCGGGAATGCCAAGGAGTGGCCAAGTCCTGCAGGCTGGGAATAGTGGCATGGCTTCAACGTGCTCATGCGTTGCGCC
>QLPI01016702.1:0-18149 GCA_003314275.1 Chroogomphus rutilus | reverse complement strand
TTAAGCTGATCCCTGATCCGATGACCCTTCCTATCTGTTAGAGAATCTCCCATTCCCCAACAGTGGCTTCTTTCTCTTTATAACTGCCTTCATCCCAGCCTTCTTCAGGTTCCTCCTTACAGTCTTGGATGTCAGTGGTTCATTGAGAATGTTTTTGAGCACCTGGGTACCCTGGGTTGCATTCTCAATCTTCCCTCTTTGCATGAGTGATACAACATGGTGGATGTTGGAGGGGGATATCTTGGTTGGGCAACCACCAGTGGCCTTGGGTATATCAGGACAGTGTTTCCTGTGAATGGTAGAGATAGAGCCAACAGGGACACCAAGGTAAGAGGAGATGTAGTGGTGTTATATCCGTGATATAACTCCGACATCTCAGACAACCGACATAGGGTGCTACGAAGAATCTCCCTCCAAACCAAGTCCGAGCCAGTCCAAACCCACCTGGTCACCTCCGAGTCCGACCAACAACAATCACCTCAGACCTCGGACAACCTTCCTTTCTCGTCAAACAATAGTCTTATTGTAACATCAGTTGTAGATCTTCTTGTACTCTATTTTCGTTCATCTTATTGTTCTCTTGACTATTCCTAATTAGTTACAATAAGGATCACATGTATAAATACCTCCAGACTTCTGTACTATACCTTAGTTCAAATATCGACTTAGTATTCCCACTCACTCTTGAACTCCAAAAACTTATCTTCTCCGAACCTCCGAAATAAAGGACTGACAATTGAGGAGGGTGCAACATTAAAGTTGAAGCCAAGTCCTTATGACTCCGAACGCACGACTTGGACCAACTTATGTCAGCTCGAACCTGATGTGAACTTGGACCTTAATAGTATATTTGAACTCACACTCCTGATTGACTATAAGATGCAGCGAATGAATCAGAGCCGTTCAAACACTTACAGAAGCTTTGGTACGCCGTGCATCCCTGACCCCAAACTTACCTGCCACAGAACCCAACGTCCATATGCCACCAAGTCCTTCACCAGCCCCAAATCCACCATCCCAACACCTGTCAAACCCCTTTCTAGAACCCCGAATGCCACCCTCGGACAATGCCAATGGTGAAGCTAACTTGGCAGAAGCCATCACCATGTTAGCCAAACATCTGTCTGGCTCAAAGAAATCATCAGCTCGGACCAAGATTTGGGACCCCGACCCCTTCGATGGCTCCGACGCCAAAAAATTACAACTGTTCCTAGTGCAGTGCACCTTGAATTTTCGAGACTGTCCTGATGCCTTTGACTCTGACGGTGCCAAAGTAACCTATGTACTATCATACCTAACTGGCACTGCCTTGGACTACTCCGAACCTGGTCTCTCCTCCAAAGAAGACCCTTACTGGCTCTATGATTACCAGGAATTTGTCTCCAAACTCAAAGCCAACTTCGGCCCCCATGATCCAGAAGGAGAGGCCGAAGCTGACCTCAAAGCCCTCCAAATGTACGACAACCAATGCATCACAAAGTATGTAGTGGAATTCTGTCAGGCTCTGGGAATGCCGAGGAGTGGCCAAGTCCTGCAGGCCGGGAATAGTGGCATGGCTTCAACATGCTCGTGCGTTATGCCCTACTTCCCATGCATGCCACTGATTTGGGACAGAAGTGATACCCGGGAGGGTGCCGAGAGTGTTGGCCCAGGTAAAGGACTTTAGACAGGAGAGGGGAGGACAAGAAGGCGTAAACCTAGTTGATTTCCAGAACAAAGAACCATCTACATACATTGGCTACTTATATAGGCTAATAAGTGAGATGTGGAACAGAGTGGCACAAGGAATGGAGAACAATAAGGTATGAAGAATCATGTGGAGGTATTGTCCACAATGATCAAGAATAGAACAAGGAATGTGGGTGAGAATAGAACAATGAAGCATGACCAAGAACAAAAGAGAGAGTGAGAATAGAACAATAGAGAGTGGCTGAACATAAAACAATAGGGCCACTGCTGAGTGACAACAAATAGTGAGCGTCCTGAGGGTAAACAGGCAAGGGGAAGGACAGGGAATAAAAGAATGATAAAGAATAGGAGGGTGGGATAGAGATAATGAACCAAATGATAAACCGAATGTACCGAGCCGAGGCCACACACTGGTGAGGGATGATATGGGTAAGGGTTGGTTGGTCGGTACTGCCGAGTAAATTAGAGCATGGTATTGTGGGCTTTACAAATTCAACAGACTCACCGTTTGCATTCAGTAGGGAGACTCCACACTCCGTCGCCAATACTACAATGGCCTATCCAATAGGATCAAAGACAAAATCACCCACATATAGGGAATGGCATGGGTCACCCATGGGTCAAATGTGGGTGACCCGCACCCGACCCATGGGAAACCCGAACCCATCAACCCATGGGTTTTTTCCCACAGGTCGACGGGTGTCGGGTGCGTGGCGCACCTGCACGCCTGCGGCGCGTTTGTGTCGTACGTCGCGTTTGCACCGACACGAATGCGCTGTACGTGCACGCGCCAACACGAACACGCAGTACACAGATGCGCCAACATGAACATGCCGACATGAACGAGCCGACACAAATGTGCTGACACGAACGCGCTGTACGCGTAGTATGCGCCGACTCGAACACGCCGACATGGACGCGTTGTATGCGCATGCACGAACGCGCTGTACGCGCACGTGCCGACACGAACACATTGTACGCGTGCACGTATGGCTTGTTGGTGTTGGCGCATGCGTGTCATATGGTGCAGCGCGTGCATGTCGTATGTGTGTGCGGTGCATGCGTGTCGTATGCGTGTGCGGCACGTGTGTGTCGTATCCATGTGTGTGTCGTACGCACACATGTATGACAGGAGCAAGTGGCCGGTTGGGTGTCGTACTTGTGTGCATGCACGCGTACATGGTTGACGCGCCGGGTTGGGCCGGGTCACGGGTGCTCTGGGCTTGACCCGCACCTGTACCCAAGGGCACCCGACCCGGTGACCCATGCGGGTTGGCCAAACCCGTGCTATTCCCTACCCACGTAGGAAAACCTGACTCCCTACTACAACTACGACGACTGTCCCAGTCTATCGACTCCTATTACTGGGAAAGGCGCTCCGAAATGTCTCGGGAAGCCTCCACGTCCAAAGCCCCTGAACGTCCAAATGACAGAAACAGGGCACCAACTGCTCCGATCGCAAGCACAAGCACCAGACCTCCGAACCCCAGCCAGACCCCAAATAAGACGACCTCGGACATGAGCACAAAACTTAGCAAAGATGGCAAACTCACACCTCAAGAACGACAATGCCGTTTCGAGCACAACCTCTGCCTGTTCTGTGGAAGAACCGGTCATGTAGCAAAGGAATGTCCCAAGTCAACCTCTGCCGCCGCCAAAGGACGTGCAACTACTATCATAGAAAGCACGACCAAAGCAATGATCTCCGAAGTAGAAGATACCTTGGAGTCAAAAAATCTCTAAGCAGCCCTTCGACTCCAGCATCAGTTAGGGGCTGCGCTGAACCCAATGATGCACCAATGGAGATGAGACTCAATGCATCCTCTCTTTCCAGTCCGAACTCCCTGACCATCCATCTCCACCTTGAAACCACCTATATTGAGACTCTAATAGACTCAGGATCAACTCATTGCTTCCTGGACTCCGACTACGCTACAAAGCATCAACTCTGAACCTACGACATCACTCCAATTCTGCTACGACTCTTCGATGGCTCCTCCAACTCCGTAATTTGAAAAGCCATCGACCTCCGCATTTGCTTCCCAACAGGGGAGCAGCACACCATTATGTTCTACATAACTCCATTGGATTCTAGTTGCTTGGCAGTCCTCGGACACAACTGGCTCACTCACTACAATCCGTTGATTGATTGTGTATTGGGCAGTATATCGTTCGGCTCTCCAACCACAGCTAATCTCCAGGTACCATCCGAGCCAGCAGCTATGACTCCATGCTCATCTGAAACTCCATCCCCTCCAAAACCCCAGCTCGTGGTGCCAAAGGTTACTTTAGTCAATGCAGCAGCTTTTGCCCAAATATCAAGAATGGAAGGTACACAAACCTTCCAGCTCTTTCTCTCCGACTGCCAAGACTCTGAAGAAGGTCCAATAGACCTGAGTAATGTCCCAAGTGAGTACCATGAGTTCAAAGACATTTTCAGCAAAACTCGGGCCAACACCTTAGGCCCTCACCGACCATATGACCTCAAGATCGAACTGGAGGAAGGCACATCACCCCCATTTGGTCCGATCTATTCTCTCTCCAAAAGTCAACTGAAGTCCCTCCGAGAGTTTTTAGATGAGAACATATCCACAGGGTTTATAAGACCCTCATGCTCCTCTGGGGGTGCTCCAGTCCTCTTTGCCCAAAAGAAAGATGGATCACTATGCCTATGCGTCGACTTTCGTGGACTAAACAAGATAACAAAGAAGGATTGCTACCCACTTCCCCGAATCTCCGATCTCCTGGACAGTCCCCGAAAGGCCCGAATATTCACCAAGATAGATCTCCGACATGTGTACCACCTGGTATGCATCCGAGAAGGTGACAAATGGAAGACCGCCTTCCACACATGCTATGGATCTTTCGAATGGAGTGTGATGCCCTTCGGACTCACTAACTCCCTGGCCGCCTTCTAGTGTTTCATGAACGACATCTTCTCCGACCTTCTAGACCTCTCCATACTAGTATACCTAGACGACATCTTGATATACTCCAACAATCTAGAAGAACATAGAAACCAGGTCAAAGAAGTCCTCCGACACCTCTGAGCGAACCACCTATATGCCTGAGCAGATAAATGCTTCTTCCACACCGACACTGTGGAGTACCTCGGATACATCTTCTCTCTGAAGGGCCTGACCATGGCCGATGACAAAGTCAAAGTCATCCAGGAATGGCCCGAACCCCAAAAAATCAAAGACATTCAGTGTTTCCTCGGATTCGCGAACTTCTACTGACGCTTTATCTTCAACTACTCTGACATCACAGTGCCGCTAACTCATCTGACACGGAAAGATACTCCATGGAATTTCACTGAGAATTGCAGAACATCCTTCGAGACACTCAAGAAGGCATTCACTACGGCACCGATCCTATAACAATGGATCCCCAGATCTCAACTCATTGTCAAGTCTGACACCTCGGACTACACCCTTGCAGCAATTCTGTCCACCATATCACCAACAGACAATGACATCCACCCAATAGCCTTCCACTCCTGAACCTTCACCCCTCTGGAATTAAACTACAACATACACGACAAAGAACTACTGGCCATCTTTGAAGCCTTCAAGATCTGGAGACACTACTTAGAAGGTTCTGCAGATCTGATCGACGCTGTCACCGACCACAAGAATTTAGAATATTTTTTAACAACCAAGTTACTCACCCATTGGCAGGTCCGATGGTCCGAATATCTCTCCCAGTTCAACATGGTAATCTGCTTCCAACCTGGACACCTCGGTGCTAAACCCAACGCACTGACTAGATGATGGGACATCTACCCTAAAGAGGGAGGAAGCGACTATGCCAAGATCAATCCGCACAACCTCCAACCAGTCTTTACAATGGAACAGCTTGTATCGTCACTCCGAGCCACCTCCCTGTACACTCCGGTAATGTGAGCGGCAATAATCATGGATGTAGAACAACTCCATAATGACATCCGAACCTTACTCCGAGAAGACCCCACAACCTCGTCCCGAATGGACAACCTCACCGATCGATGGACCATCTCCGAGGATGGACTCCTCCTCCTCAATAAAAGAATCTATGTCCCCAATCATGGAAACCTCCGACTCCAAGTCTTACAAGACAAGCACGACCACCCAATCTCAGGACACTTTGGCCTGAACTGGACATTAGAACTCATCTGAAGAGACTATGTCTGGCCGAGCTCCGAGATTCCATTGAGTCCTATGTTAAATCTTGCACCACTTGCATGAGGTCTAAGCCACAGAGACATCGCCCTTACGGGCTACTCAAGCAATTACCGATCCCTGAACGACCTTGGAACTCCATCTCCATGGACTTCATAGAGAAACTGCCCACTTCAGATGGCTATGACACTGTCCTCATTATCATAGACCACCTAACAAAACAGTCTCTCTTCATCCCCACTGTCGACACAATTACTGCCCCAACCCTTGCCAGACTCTTCGTCCTACATGTATTCTCAAAGCATGGAGTACCATCACACATTACCTTGGACCAAGGATCCGAGTTTGTCTCCTCGTTCTTCCAATCCCTCGGAAAAGCCTTGGACATGAAGCTTCACTTCACATCAGGTTATCACCCCAAAGGGGACGGACAAACTGAACGCATGAATCAAACCCTCAAACAGTATCTCCGAGTGTATTGCAACTACCAGCAAAACAACTGGTCCAAACTATTACCCATCGCCGAATTCGCGTACAACAATGCCCCCAATGCAACGATGGGAATCTCCCTCTTCTATGCCAATAAGGGCTATCATCCAAACATCACTTTCCACCCCGAACGCAACCTTGCTTCCTCTTGGGCACACGACTTTGTAGTCGACTTGGACAACCTGCACCAACAACTCCGAAAGACCATATCCAAAGCTCAGACCCGATATTCAGCCTCCACAGATCATCACCGAGTGGTTCCCCTGAACTTCAAAATTGGAGACAAAGTCTTTGTTAAGTCCGAGAACATCCAAACTATGAGACCTTCTAAAAAACTAGCAGAGAAATTTCTAGGTCCCTTTGAAATCATCGCGCAAGTAGGAACCGTCTCCTTCACCCTGCGACTCCCCAAAAGCATGAGAGCCATCCATCCAGTCTTCCACGTCTCTATGCTCGAACCCTCAACTCCAAACACCTTCCCCGAATGCATACTCCCACCCCAACCCCCAGTCGTCATTGATGGGGAATCCGAATACGAGATCTCCAAGATCCTTGACTCGAAGATCGATGGAAGAAGACGCAGGTGCCCCCTCCATTACCTAGTCCGATGGACTGGATACGAAGGTACTGAAGATGAAACATCCTGGCTACCAGCCAACGAACTTGGCCATGCCTCTGAGGTAGTCTCCAACTTCCACCAAGCACACCCAGACAAACCAGGTCCCTTGGGTGATGTCCTAGAGTCCCTCACCTTGGACCAATAGTTCACTTCTTCTGACTTAGTCGTTTTCACTCGACTTTGAGACTCAATATATATATATATATCTACAAACACCTTCTATTCCACAGACCCAGGCACATCATCCTGGTCTGACCCATCATCCCTCAAACCCCCTTCATCCTCCTCCTCCTTCCCCTTATCATTTTCCTTCTCCTTCCCCTTGCCTTTCTCTTGGCCTCTGCAGCCTCCTCCTTGGCTTTCTGCTCTGCCTCCTCCTTGGCCTTTTGTTCGGCCTCCTTGGCTTCCTCCTCGGCCTTCCATTTGGCCTCCTTGGCCCTCCATTGCTCTTCAGCCTCCTCCTCGGCCTTCCTCTTCTTTTCAGCTCGGATCTTGTCAAGCATCTCCGAGGTTGCCCACATCTGCTCTAGCAGGGCGGCTTCATCGTCAGGGATGGAGGTGTTGGGTGACGACATGGTTGGGCTACTACCATGGAAAAGGGTCCTCCTTTTATACCTTTTTCAACCACCTAATCACATAATCTTCCCACGGCAACTTCCACCGTCACTAAGCGCTAGGACCTCGAGGCTCGGTCCTAACAAAGGGGCACTGTTATATCCGTGATATACCTCCAACATCTCAGACAACTGACATAGGGTGCTACGAAAAATCTCCCTCCAAACTAAGTCCGAGCCAGTCCAAACCCACCTGGTCACCTCCGAGTCCGACCAACAACAATCACCTCGGACCTCGGACAACCTTCCTTTCTCGTCGAACAATAGTCTTATTGTAACATCAGTTATAGATTTTCTTGTACTCCATTTTCGTTCATCTTATTGTTCTCTTGACTATTCCTAATTAGTTACAATAAGGATCGCATGTATAAATACCTCCAGACTTCTGTACTATACCTTAGTTCGAATATCGACTTAGTATTCCCACTCACTCTTGAACTCCGAAAACTTATCTTCTCCGAACCTCCGAAATAAAGGACTGACCATCTGTCAGGATTCGGTGACGCCGAGATATCGGTTAAGTCCTGCAAACTGTTTTGGAGTGGCTAGGCTTCAACGTGCTCGTGCGTTGCACCCTGCTGTTCCGTGCATGCCACTAATTTGGATAGTGAGAGGAGCCTCGTGAGGATGCCGAAGGCGTCGGCTCGAGTGAAGGACTTTAGAAATAGGAAGCGGACAAAGGGGTGCGAATCAATTGATATTCTGAGTGAGGAACTATCTACATACATCCCGCTACTTATATAGTTAAGAAGCAAGATGTGGAACAGGGTGGCGTAAAGAATGGAGACAATAAGGTATGAAGTAACCACATGGGGGCATTGTCCACAGTGATCAGAAATAGAATAAGGAATGTAAGCGGAATTAGAATAATAGAGTATGGCTGAGAATCAGATAATGAAATGGTGGGCAGGAATAGAACAATAGAGGATGGCCTAAGATAAAACAATGGCAATGGCCAGGACAATGAGTGGCCATCATGTTGTTCGGGGGAAACAGGTTAAGGAGTGGATAGGGGGTGAAGGAACAATGAAGAGGGATGGATGAGAGGAGTGGTCCATACGATATACCAGGTGTACCGAGCCGAGACCACGCGGTAGTTTGAGATGATGTGGGTAAGGGCTGGTTGGTCGGTATTACCGAGTGAGTTGGTACTCGGTGTTACGGGCTTGACACAATCGAGGAGGGCGCAACATTAAAGTTGAAGCCAAGTCCTTATGACTCCAAATGCACAACTCGGACCAGCTTACGTCAGCTCAGACCTGACACAAACTCGGACCTGACATGAACTCGGACCTTAACAAGTGGCTAGAATGACCGGTTTTGAGCAATTGGATGATAGAGTCAACTTTAGCAGCAGAGAGAGGCTTCATGGTTCTGAACAAGAGATGTTTGGCTTTGTTTGGACAGAAACAAACTATCAAAAGGTTCACACAATGTCATGTGACTTGTCATGTGATTTCCAGCCCTGTATATACAATTTATTGCATTAATAACTGTGAAGGAAACCGTTCAAATGCTTCATTTTTTAAAATAATTAATATCTCAATGAATATTGAGAGTTACATAATCATCTTGATTGTGACCACAATTTCAGAAGCAGGCTATCTCCACTAATTACATCATATTTTTTGATTATGTAATCCTCCTGCTATTTACAGTACAACACAAATGTTCAAAATACTTGAACGGTTTTGTCCCCTACTGTACATGCATGTCCTACTTATATAGGTTAAGAAGCGACATGGGGAATAAGGAATGTGGACAATAAGGTATGTAGAGCATGTGGGGGTATTGTCCACAACAAGTATAATTAGAATGAAGGAATGCAGACAGGGATATGACAACAAAAATAGAATAATAGGAATGTAGCTGAGGACAGAACAATAGGGAGTGCCAGACCATAAAACAACAGTGTTGTAGCTGTGGATAAAACAAGGACAGGATGTCCTGAGGTGAGACAGGTTGAGGAACGAGGAGTGGATGGGGTAGGATTATTGGGTCGGTGAATAGGATAAGCTGGATAAGGAATGGAGATGAGGAATGGGAACAAGGGATGTGGATGGTGGGTGTGCCGAGCCAAGAACAGCATATTAGGTATGTGGCTTGGTCACAGGCTGGTTACTTGGTTGGCACTGCCAAACTACCGGGCCTTGGTATGTGTACTTGACAATGCCACCATTACACGTGGTGTACACCCCTTGAAGCCATGTGTACATGGCGTGAGGATGTAGGGTAGCATATGTGATGCACATTGGTGGGTATATGCATTCATGCTGATCGTTTGCCTTGCATGTTCTTGTGTGTTCTTGGTGCCCTGTGTGTGTAGGCCATCTGCATGCAGTTTTCATGCTTTTGTGGGCAACTTGATAAGGAAAATGTCGAGTAGGATCATATCAGCTTTGTGCCCAGGATGCCCATGGCTTCATCATGTGATGTGTGTTCGGATGTTCTGCATCAACCACCATCGTCTCAATCTATGTAAAAAAAGTGTCTCTAGTGTGAAGTAGAGATCAAGTAAGAGGTAGTCAACAAGAACTAGCTTAGACTTAGATATTATGAGACTTTTAATCTGTAGAAGCCTTCTGAGACTCTTAATCTATAGTTGAGGGTGGTGTCAGGCTTCAGGTACTGACAAACTTTGGGACTGCCAAAAGGTGTCAGGCGGACAATGGCCAAGTCCTGTAGGCCAAGAGTAGTGGCATTGGCTTTAACGTACTCATGTATTGCACCCTACCTGCTGTGTGTGCCACCGATTTGCAACAGATGGATACTTGGGAGGATGCTGATGATACCGGCCCGAGTTGAGGACTTAACAGAGGGGAAGAAGGTAGAAGAGCCTAAGCCTAGTCGATACCCAGAATGAGGAAATATGTACATGCATGTCCTACTTATATAGGTTCAAGAGGCAACATGTGGAATAAGGAATGTGAGACAACAAGGTATGCAGAGCATGTGGTTATTGTCCACAATGAGTAAAATTAGAATGAAGGAATGTAAAATGGGGATAGAACAATAAAAGATAGAATAATAGAAATGTGGCCAAGGATAGGACAATAGGAAGCGACTGACTATAAAACAATGTAGCCATGGCCGAGGATAATACAAGGACAGGAAGTCCCGAGGTAAGGTGGGTCGAGGGTTATGGAGTGAATGGTGTGGGATTAATGGATAGTGAGTGAGGTAGAGCATGAGGGGTAATTTGCAAGGAGGGTAGGTGGTGGATGTGCCGAGCTGAGACTGGCGTACCAAGTGACGTGCATGCAGTGTGGACACTTGTACATGGACATAGGATGGTTACTCGGTCAGCACTGCTGAATTACTGGGTCTTGGTACATGTACTTGACAGGTGGTGTAAGGGCAACCTAAGCAGGCATTCTACCCTCAGGTGGTGCACTGGTGAAGGAGGATCAAAAGATTTAGTATAGTACCTAATACATAGTGACTAGCCTACCCGGCAAAGGGGGATCCAAAGAGAAAACTCTAGGGAACCCTTCACCCACTAACTACTGTATATAAGCACCATCACTATGGCACTTCACACCATACTGGGCATCATTCTCCATACCGACTGGGAAGTTCTGCCAGGGTCTCGACACCGGGAGCGAGCGATGAAAGGAAGGCTGATAGTTATGGTTGGCACTTCTGAAGGGTGACTATCAATGGTCATGATTGTTTGGTCTGCAATCCATTTGGCACTGCCGTGAGTGGCCCGGATGGGTCTTGGTCAGTGGGTATGAAGTGCAGGTAGGGCGGTGTTGGTCGGGATTCCTTATCAGGGGTTCCCCTGACATCACCCCCCCTCTAGAATGTGGCATCCCTGATGCATTGATCCCTATGGGCAGGACTAGTGTGTGAGATCTGAATGTGGACACATCCAGGGTGTGGATTCGACATGGGGCACCCAGGTGCAGATAGTAGAACTCAGCGAGAAGGTCAGGGGCCCAGACGTCATTTTTGTTCTCCCAAGAATTCTCTTTGTAGCTGTAACCCTTCAATTTGATAAGGAATTGCAGCCAATTCGCTCTCATCCTACTGTCAAGCACTTGTTTGACCTCAAAGTGTTCCTCTTCGTTGACAAGGATCGGCTGTGGTGGAAGGGGCTGTTGCCTACCTGGGATGGGGTCTGCCAGAGCCAGGGTGAGTTTGACGACCGGGAAGACTGTGTGAAGATGGCTCAAGGCTCTTGGGAGTCGAAGTCAGTATGCATGAGACCCCACTCATTCCTCGACAAGGTAGGGGCCGAGTCGCCCGTGTGCTAACTTCTTGGATGGCCTATTGGTATAAATATCGCTAGTGTCAAGGTATACCTTATTGTCTGGCATGAATGTCAGTGTCAGCTGGTGTCGCCATATCGTCTTTTACCTTTACCAGGGCCACCTTTGCTTCCAAAAGTGCTCCTTCCATCTGCTCCTTGAACTTGTTCACAGATTAAAGGTGGGATAGGGGTTGGTGTGGCTCAAATCCCATATGTGGGAGTCAGCCCATATCCAACAAGAAAGGGGACTTTTGGGTCAAAGCATGAATGTGATTGTTGTACTGGAACTCAGCTAGGGGCAGGAGATCATCCCAATTGTCTTACCTCTCATTAACAAAGAGGCAGAGGTACTGTTCTAGTTCTTGGTTCACCTATTCAGTCTTACCATCTGTCTGTGGGTGGTAGGCCATAGAGGCCACCAGGCAAATTCCCAGTAAGTGATAGAGCTCCTGGGTGAACTCATGGACGAATTGGACCCCCAGATTGGACACCACCACCCTCGGCAACCTATGTAGCTTCTATATGTAGTGTAGGAAAAGTTGTGCTGCTCTGGCTGCCATTACTGTTGTATGAGTCGGTATGAAGTGTGCCCATTTGGATACCAAGTCTACCATGTTTGTCATAGTGTCATACCCGTGGGCATCGGGGAGTTCTACTATGAAGTCTACACTTATGGCATCCCACTGTGCCTTGGGGATCAGGATCAGGTGGAGTTCCCCAGCAGGCCATTGTCTTTGGGCCTTCATTCGTAGTCCCAGGTTGCACGTCTTGGTATACTTGCCAATATACCAAGACATGTAGGGCCACCAATAGTTTCAGGAGATGAGTTCAAGGGTCTTCTAGCAGCCGGGGTGCCCAGCTACCTTAGAGTTGTGGTGGTAGGCTACTATCCGTCACCAGAGGCCTCCCATGTCTGGGACATATGCCTTGCCTTGGAAGGTTAACAGTCCATTGGCCTCTGCCCATTCAGCCAAAACCAACGAACTCCTTCCTGCTTCTCGCAGCTTTCTTACCACCTCCATCACCTCATCCTCTAGAGCCCCTTCACTTAGCACTCTCTTCAGTTCTCGAGTGATCCCCCACCCTTCTCCCTCCAGTGCCACTCCTTCGAGTGCCTGTATTATGAACAGCTCAGGCTGAAGCAAGACTAGGTCACTATTGTTGCCTGTTCCTGATCCATGGTCCGACCGATGTGAGAGCATGTCGGACTTCCCCATTGTTACTCCCAGTCGATGCCACAGATTGAAGTTGAAACATTGTTAAGTCCGCGTGTCAGACGCTTGGCTGGCGCTTCCGAAGGGGTTATCCAGGTCAGCGTGAAGGTCCGTAACGGGGCGGAGGACCGAAGACGGGAATCGGACAAACTACGGACGGAGACGGAGGTGCCGGGAACTTAGAGCAGGTCGCGGAATGGTACAATCCGGTTACTGAGGTGTTCGAGGTCAAAGGGACTTGGCTTCAACTTATGTGTTGCGCCCTCCTCGATCGTCTGTCCCTAATTTCGGAAAAGAGACGGGAGTTTACCGGAAATTAATCAGAAACTGGTGAGAGACTAAATCGATATTCGTACTAGCGAACAGTCTAGTCGACTGAAAGACTATATACATGCGACTATCCTTGTACTTTCTTTGCCGGTCATAAAACAAGGAGGAAGGGAGTACAAGGGGTCAGTATAAAGAGAAAACAAGGGAGTGAGGTACGCGATGGTCCTGCGCGTCGGTTATCAGGTAACGGAACCTTGACTTCGGAGTCTTTCGGAGGTTCGGAATTGCGGAACCTCGGAATGTATGTTGGCCATCCGGAAATCGGTTGTTCAGGCTTTGGTCGACCGGAAAGGTCCCGGAAACGGTGCGGGTGGTTGTGGGGTTTAATGTGGGTTTGTTTGGCTGCATGGGCCATAACAAACATGAGAGGTAGAGGGACCAATTTGCTTGTTGCCGGTTCAATTTTTTCGAAGATCAGAAGTACTCTATATTCTTATAGTCGGTCCATATTTTGACATGGTACTCAGCACCATCTAAGAAGTGTCTCCACTCCTCCAAGGCTTGGATGATCGCAAGTATCTCCTTATCGTGGATCTCATAGTTTCTTTCCACTGGGGAGAGGCTTTTCGAGTAAAAGGCAATTGGGTGCCACTTGCCATCCTCGTTTGACTGCTGCGAAAGGACCACCCCCGTGGCCATGTCAGAGCTATCTGCTTCTACTTGGTAAGGGGGAGTATTGTCAGCAAATCCGAGGATGGGTGCCATCATGAATTTCATCTTGAGCCCTTCGAAGGCTGCCTGTTCCACATCTCCCCACCTCCACTTCACGTCCTTCTTTACAAGTTTGAACAATGGCCTGGCATGGTGTGAGAACTGCTTGATGAACCTCTGATAGAAGTTGGCAAATCCAAGGAAGG
The DNA here is from genome assembly GCA_003314275.1 of Chroogomphus rutilus. NCBI lineage: Eukaryota > Fungi > Basidiomycota > Agaricomycetes > Boletales > Gomphidiaceae > Chroogomphus > Chroogomphus rutilus. The sequence goes on along the minus strand of QLPI01016702.1, from coordinate 3,922 downwards.
CCTGTACCTCTCTTTGGTTTGAAGGCCAGCCCGTGACACCTTCTACCTTGACTGGGTCCATCTCTACCTTGCTGTGAGATATGATGAGGCCTAAGTATTCAATCCTTGTCTGTTCAAACTTTCACTTCTCTGGCCAAAGGTAGAGCTTGTGGGCCCTCAGTCGTTCAAGGACCTCTCGGATGACCCGTCAATGCTCTTCAAGAGTCTTGGTGAAGATGAGGATGTCATCCAGGTATACACACACATACCCTTCCATCACGAGGTCCTGAAAGATGTCGTTCATCATGGTCTGGAATGTTGTGGGGCTGTTGGTGAGGCTAAAGAACATGACAAGGGGCTCGAAGAGCCCTTGGTTTGTGTGGAGTGCTGCCTTCCACTCGTCTCCTTCCTTGATCTGCACATTGTTAAACCCCCATCGCACATCCAACTTAGTGAAGTACTTGGCCCTTTAAAGTTTCACAATGGGTTCTGAAATGATGGGGAGGGGATATCGGTTCTTCACTGTCATTGCATTGAGTACCCAGTAGTCCTGGACCAGTTGGAGGGAGCCATCCTTTTTCTTAATGAAGAATATGGGGCTTCCCATAGGGGATTTTGAGGGGCAGATATGACCTGTGCAGAGGTTTTCCTGGAGGAACTTGTCCAGTTCTTGCTGTTTGCTTGGGGAGAGTGGGTATACCTTGCAAGCCAAGAGTTTTGAACCCGGTTCCAGTTCGATTGCATGGTCCCATGTCCTTTGCTTGGGGAGAGAATCAATGGGCTCCTTCTCAAAGAGATCATTAAACTTTTGGAGGTAGGGTGGGATTGCCCCTTTCTCTTTAGGAAGAGTGCTCTGAAGTGCCCATTTGGCCAGTTGTTGTACAGTTGTGGCTGCTACAATAGTCCTAATTGGGACATTCGGGGGGCTATGGTCACAAACAGGCGATTGCCTGGTTTGAGGAAGGGCACACCATCGTCGGTGCTTTCATAGTCTTCCGAGTTGTCAACTGTCATGTTTGGCAAGGGGCTGATCCAAAGAGCCCAAATCGTCATTTCTTCCCAATGTTCCTTCTGCAACTTGACCCGGCAGGTGTGGCATTGGATGGAGCACCAACCTAGCGTGACCTCTTGCATATGCCAGTTGACTTTGGGGTTATGATTGTGGAGCCAGGGATAGCCAAGGATCATCTTGTGCTTCCCTAGATTGGTCACGGCGAACATGGCCCGTTCTGAGTGGTCTTGGTAGCATAAGATCACATCGACCACATGTCAGATTGCTCCTCCTTTGTTCGGGGTACCATCAACATTGTACACTGGCGCAGGCTGAGTCAATAGACACAAGGTCAATCTCTCCGTGACTGCAAACTTTCAGTCTATAAACAGTCCAGTGGCCCCACTATCTAGTAGGGCGGTTATGCCCTTAACCTCGGCTGTGTCGGTAGTCTGTATCTCTACCTTGAGGTTCAGCAAATTTGGCAAGGGGGTAGAGGCCACTACATATTGTTTTGAGAGACTATGTTCCCAATGTTTTAACCTAGGGAGGGGGGGGAATAGTAGTATCAGTGAAATTGGCTCGGGAGTGTCTTTATTGCTTGCGGCTGAGGCATCATCGTCTGAATACTGGGTTGTATTCTCCATATCAGAGTCTATAGACAGAGCAGCAAAGTGATTAAACAAGGGCAGCAAGGGCACATCCTTCACTTGCTGCCTTGGGCAAAATTCCCCAAATCCACTTCTTCAATCCCTTCAGCCTTGTCAGTGTCTTGAAGGTCTACAGACACCATCCAGTACTCTAGCATCTCCTCACGCTCCTCTGCCATCATGAAACACACATTGTATGCCTGGGGGCAGTCTCGGGCAAAGTGGCCAGCCTTGTCACATTGTCAGCATGTGAGGGGCAGAGGATGCTGCCGTCTGGTCACATCAACGTCCATTGGCATGGGCCCAGGGGGTGCAATTGGAGGAAGGGGGGCCAACGATGTCCTAGGAGGTATGGGAACAGCTTGCCTAGTTGGGGGTTCAACAAGCCTTTGGCTAGACTGTGGCATGGAGGCGTGCGATGATGGGAATCAAGGCCCCTGGAAGGCTTTGTTTGCTGCATGTGTGAGGGCTACTGCCCATGCAGCAGTGTACCATGCCGAGATATCATCGTCTTTCAGCCTCCTATCTAGCATCAGTGCGATATGGCTCTGGATCATAGGGTCGAGGCCTCGCCAGAACTTCATGACAATAGATCGCCCATCCATATATTCAGCCTTTTCAACTAGGTCCTTGAATTGGTTGATACACTCGTCAACCAAATGCTTACCCTGATGGTACCGACATGACTCTAATTGATTTGCTGCATTGGTAGCTTTATGCAGGGGGTAGAAGTGTTGCCGAAAGGCTTCTGCAAAGGCCTTCCAGTTGGTATAGAGCGGCCTGCCTGTTTTTGCTTCGTGGGTGAATACCCAGCCAGAGAAGGTCACAGCTCTCCCAGTCTTCATAAAGGACAGTGCCCAGAGGATCTGAGACTGCTCATTGGGGAAATTGGCAGCACAGACACCAAGGTATAGGGTGCAGGACTGCATGAACACTTGCCCATGCATGCAGTGGCCGTCGAACTTGGAGGGATTGGTGAGCTCCACCATCCGTTTCATGGGCTGCCAATCATGGGTCGGGAGACCTGCTACTAGATTTGTAGTGGTCGCCTGTAGCATGTTCAGCCTTGTCTCCAGATCCTACTTTTCTCTTCTCTCTCTCAGTAACTCCTGTTCTATACTGACCAGTCAGTCCAATAATTCCTGGGCCAATGATAAATCCATAAGGGGTAGAGTGTTTTTCTTTTATTAGTAAATGAGAAGGGGCTGCTGCTGTTGCTGCTTCCAAAGAGATTCGATTTGGGGTCGCACGATGGGGCAGCCGGTACTTGTGGGAGAGAGTTTTCTACTGTAAGGGAAACCTAAGCAGGTGTTCTACCCTCAGGCAGTGTACTGGTGAAGGGGGATCCAAAGAGAAAACTCTAGGGAACCCTTCACCCACTAACTACTATATATATAAGCACCATTGTTATGGTGCTCCCCACCATACCATGTATCATTTGCCGTACTGACCGAGAAGTTCTACCAGGGTCTCGACACTAGGAGCAAGCAATCAAAGGAAGGCCAATAGTTACAGTTGGCATTTCTGAAGGGTGACCGCCAATGGTGACAATTGTTTGGTATGCAATCCATTCATCACTGCCATGAGTGGACTGGACAGGTCTCAGTTGGGGGGTATGAAGTGTAGGTGGGGCAGTGTCAGTTAGGATTCATTATCGGGGGTTCCTCTGACAGGAGTATAGAGATGCGTTTAATAAGCTGAAACTGGCATTCATGTCTGCCCCCATCTTTACTCATTGGACTCCTGATTTGCCTTTGATTGTGGATGTCAGACTTTGGGAATGCCAAAGTACCGGACAAGAACGGCCAAGTCCTACAGGCCAGGAGTAGTGGCATTGGCTTCAATGTACTCATGCATTGTGCCCTACCTGCCATGCATGCTACCGATTTACAGCAGACGGGTACTCAGGAGGATGCTGATGATGCCAGCCTGAGTTGAGGACTTAACAGAGGAGGAAAAGGTAGAAGGGCCTAAGCCTAGTCGATACCCAGAATGAGGAAATATGTACATGCATGCCCTACTTATATAGGTTCAATAAGTGACATGTGGAATAAGGAATGTGGGTGTCAAGCCCGCAACACCGAGCACCGACTCACTTGGGAATACCGACCAACCGGCCCTTACCCACATCATCTTGCGCAGCCTCGGCTCGGTTCACCCGGTACATCGTATGGACCACTCCTCTCGTACATCCCCTTTCATGCTTCACCCCCTATCCACTCCTTAACCCGTTTCCCCCGAACAACATGACGGCCACTCATTGTCCTGGCCATTGCCATTGTTTTATCTTAGGCCATCCTCT
>QLPI01016692.1:0-10954 GCA_003314275.1 Chroogomphus rutilus | reverse complement strand
CTCAATCAACCTCACATCCTCCAAGCAATCCCCGGTAGTCATCACCAAATAGGATAAACAACGATCATGTTATGCAAGGAGATCTGAGAAATAGCACACATCCTCCCAGTACTTATCCAAGTGGACCAGATAGGCGGAAATACGATCAAGTACCTCCGATCTACTCCCCCTACTCTCGAACTGCCAGAGGTTACGTCCCACTCCGAATCCCAACAAGGAACAGCCCCGGATGATGACTGCTTCAAAAGATAACCTACAACAGAAAAGATCAAAAAAGAGAGCCCCTGACAAGGGCATCACACACTGTAGGAATCACAGAGCCTGATGGCACAGGCACAAAGAGTCCTCAACTCTTCATCAAGGATGCGCAGATACTGTGCCTCACTCGACCCCTCTCCCAACCCCACACCATAAAGGGGGATGCAAGAAAAGTCTCTGAGGTTTTCCATAGGTTGGGAATCTGTGTTCTCTATTGAGGAAAGGCCTCGCCCAGTTCTGCAAACACCCCTTTTTATAGGCAACAAACCATCAGCGCTTATCAATCAACAATCATCCCAGGAAACAGTCAAGAAACTCCCACAGTAATGTCCATCTTAATTACCACCTCAATTAAGCTTAGGACCTCGAGGGCTTGGTCCTAGTAGAGGGATACTGTTATGGCCCATGCCACCAATAAACCCACATTAATCCCCACAACCACCTGCACCATTTCCAAGACCTTTCCAACTGCTCAAAGCCTGAATAACTGCCTTCCGAATTCTGATGTATCAATCTGAGGTTCCACATTCCCGAACCTCCGAAGATTCCGAAGCCAAGGTTTTGCTCCTTTGATAAACAATGTGCAGGATCATCGCGTACCTCACTCCCTTGTTTTTCATTCTATATTTCCCCTTATACTCTCTTCCCCCCTTGTCTTTACTCGGCAAAGATAGTACAAAGACTAGATACATGTATATAAGTCACCAGTCAACTAGACTATTCGCCAGTAAGGTAGCAGGCAAATGGTTTCCGCTAAGGTCATGTGACATGACGGTCACGGTCACAGGTGCAAAAAAATTTTGTTGTTGAAAAAAAATTTGTATTCTGCTACAGAGGATGGCAATTTTTTTGGGAAATAATGATTGAGCTACACTATATAATATCAGCTGCCTTGTCCAACTCACCTAAAATAGTATCTGGCATGTTGCCAGATCCTTGTGCAAAATGATGGATATGACACTTGAGTTACGTGACCTTAGTGGAATATGTCCTCTACCTTATCTGTGGGAATGTCCTTCTATATATGGAATATTTCCTTATATAGGTGATTATGTCAGTGCAAAAATTTTGTGATCAAAAATTTTTTGACAGTGTCAGACTGCTTAAAAATGCAATTATAAATTTTTGGAAGATGTTTGAAAGTTTGGATATACTACATTTGCAATAGTAATTTTTTTCAAAAAGTAAAACTAAGACTTTGTACATATAGTGCTATGCCATTGATCTGTGGGTCTCAGAATAATTTTTTTGTTGATGTTGCCAGATCCTTGTGAAAAATGGTGGATGTGACATTTGAGTCACATGACCTTAGCAGAAACCATTTGTCCGCTACCTTATGAATATCGACTTAATTCTGTGTTGTAGTTTCCGATTCAGTTCCGGTAAACTTCCCGACTTTCCGAAATTAGGGACAGACGATTGAGGAGGGTGCAACACATAAGTTGAAGCCAAGTCCCTGCGACCTCAAACCACTCGAACCACCCTATATCGTGAACAGTCCTAGACCCCCTGGTGCTTCCCATCTTTCTGCCCCCTTTCCGATTCTGATCATGAACCCGCGACCTTTAGTCCCTCCACCTCCAGAGTGCGAACCCCCTCTCAGAAATCATTCAGAACCTCCGGAAACCCTTCTGGAAGCCTCTAGCTAAGCACCGACATGCAGATTTAACACCATGACATCATACCCATCCTGCTGTGACTTTTCAATGGTTCCTCTAATTCTATAATATACAAAGCTATTGAAGTTCCGATTCACTTCCTATAAGAGGAGAAACACTCCATAATTTTTTTGTAACTCCACTAGACTCTAGTTGCTTGGCAGTCCTTGGACACAACTGGCTCACCTGCTACAATCCGTTGATTGACTGGGGATTGAGTAGTATTTTGTTCAGATCTCCATTCCCAACTGACTCTTTAGTACTACCTGAGCCCACAGTCCCTACTCAGTGCTCATCTGACCCTCTGAAAAAACCACTTGTTACACCCAAAGTCACATTAGTCAATGTGGCAGCATTTGCCCACATCTCAAAGATAGATGGCACTCAGACCTTTTAACTCCTCCTTCCCAACCTAGATAAAAATAAAGACAGTCCCATAGACCTAACTAACATCCTAGACAAATACCACAAATTCAAGGATGTCTTCAGTAAAAAATGAGCTGACACCCTCACCTCACACTGTCCTTATAACCTAAAGATAGAACTCGACAAAGGTACCTCACCCCCTTTTGGCCCAATCTATTCTCTATCTGAAAGCAAATTGAAATCTCTGCATGAATTCACAGATAAACACATGTCTATAGGTTTCACCTATCCCTCCTGATCACCTGGTAGCACTCTGGTCTTCTTTGCCTGAAAAAAGGATGGTTCTCTTCAACTATACATCAACTTCAGAGGACTCAACAAAATCACAAAAAAATACTGATAACCACTGTCTCGTATGTATAACTGATACAGAGGGATAGAGTGCCAGAGGCACCATGTGTCCTTCATTGTAAAACCATGGGGGTGAGCCGGTTGTCTTCAGTGTGGGACAAAGATCTAGTTTGTAAGGGCATAATTGTAAGAAGTGAAACACAGGAAGTAGTTTGATTCTGAATATACTGTCAGGCACCAAGAATGCTGATAATGCATGGGCCGAGCACTATTGTAATAATGCCAACTTCACAATGCTAACAAGAATTGGCCAAGTCCTGCAGACTAATTAGAGTAGCTTGGCTTCAATGTACTCGTGTGTTGTGCCCTAATTTCCATGCATGTCACTGATTTGGAACAACGAGATACCTGGGAGAGTGCTGAGAGTGTTGGCCCAAGTAAGGGACTTTAGACAGGAGGAGGGAAGACAAGAAGGCATAAGCCAAGTCAATATTCAGAATAAGGAAAATATCTACATCCATGTACTACTTATATAGGTTAAGAAGTGAGATGTAGAATCAGAGTGGCATAAGACATGGAGAAACAATAAGGTATGAAGAGCATGTGAAGGTATTGTCTACAATGATCAAGAATAGAACAATGGAAATATGGTCAAATAAGATAATAGGAATGTGGCCAAGAATAAGATAATGGAAAATTACTGAATATAAAACAATAGGGTCATGGCCAAGGATAAAACAATAGAAAATATCCCAAGATAAAATGGGCCAAGAAATAAGAAGTAAACAGGGTGGGATTAATGGATAATAAATGAGGGAAGAGTGGATGATAGATAGGAATGGGAAATGTAGATGATGAATGTACCGAGCCAAGGCTGACATACCAAGTGACTTTGTATATGACTTGGTTACTTGTGCATGGAATTAGACTGATTGTTCGGTTAGCACTACCAAGTGAACTGATGCTTGGTACTTGTACTTGACAGATGCAGATAGTTCCTCATTCTGAATATCAACTTGGCTTATACCTCTTGCATTCCCTCCTCTTATCTGAAGTCCTCACTCAGGCCAACACCCTTGGCACTCTCCCAAGTTCTCCATCTCTCTGAAATTAGTAGTATGTATGGAAAGTAGGATAAAATGCATGAGTATGTTGAAGCCAAGCCATCCTGATTGGTCTACTAGACTTGGCTGATTCCTGCTAGCATCATAAAGTTGGTACTATTACAATAGTACTTGGTCCATGCATCGTCAGTATTTTCAGTGCCTAACACTACCCTATTATTCCATTATACTATATTATTAAGTCTAGGATCTTTGAGGGCAACCCCTGTAGCACCTGTAGGCCATCACACAGAGCTGACAAGGGGGAATGTTACATACCATTGCAATGGTTGGTGAATACATGTAACAAGTTGCTGTTTAAATAGTGCCCACAGACTAATGCCAGATAACCTGGCATAGTGGCCTTTTGGCCCAGTTGAAAGAACACATCACTGTGGGAATTTGTTGCCTTTTACAGGGAAATCCTAAGTGTTTAGACATTGTCTATGTATATAAGAAGGAGGGCTCACCTGACAAGGGCAAAATCCTAAGAGGAAATCTTAATGTCCCCTTGGCATTCCCAAAGCCTGACAACCTCCAGGACTGCAGCTTCCTGAGAAGGGTATCTGAGTGACTAGAATCAGGTATCGTCTCACCCATTCTCTCCAACTGAGTGCGATATTCATTCATTGTAGTGATGTAGGTTGATATTCTTTGACCTTCGGCCATGTGATGTGTTTCGTACCATGTTTGGACTATACTGATTTTACTGGGGTCTTTGGATTTGAACTTCTAGGTGAGTATTCTCCATGCCTCTGCCGCTTCCTTCATTCTAACAATCGCTGTCTGATATTCAGGTGATACACATAGAAGGATTTGAGTGTACGCAATCCTGTTCCTGTCTTTCCACTCATCTTCAAGCTTGGAAAGAGGAGTAGTCACAGTTGCAGTAGTGGGAAACTTATCTGTGCCAGTAATTATATCATACAACCCTCTGTCACTTGCTATTGCTAACAACTCTCTACTCCAGGATAACTAATTGTCCCTCAATAATCTTGGCTTTATGTTGCAAAACTTGTGAATGTTATATCATGGTAGAGGTGAGATAGCTGCCATTGCTGCTCATGTGATAGAGTAAGACTCTTAATCTTTAACATATTAGACACTGTGGGTCTACTTATAGAAAAGTGAGAATAGATTGAGTTTTTGGTATTTCTTTGGGTCTTTTGTAATTGTTAATCAACAGTTAATTACTATACAGTAAGTAATTCAGTCTTAATTGGCTAGCCAAAATTTATTTAATATTTTTGGTAGTTATATAAGACTGATTTGATGGTTGTTTCTTTGGAGAGAGATATTTGAACTATGTAGGCTTGATCCTATCTTACAATTCCAAAAGAACACCTCTCTAACTCATTCTGTGCGATCCCCAACAATCTCCAAAAAACGGCAATAATTATGATCAATTTGACATGCAGCTTCCTTCCAGGCCTTGAGGCTAGATGGAAGCACTGGTTGTGCATGAATCCTGTCTAAAATTATTTCTGAAAGTCCTCGTATATAAGCATCTTCAAGTGCCTCTTCATTGAAACCTGTTCTTCTTGCAAGTTTCTCAAATTGTGTGGTATATTCATCTGCTGACATATTGGATGTCATCTTGAGATTATGCAATTTGGTACGGGCTGTCCTAGCCTGAATGGACCCTTTTGTATTTGTCCTATCTCCATTGAAGGAAGGAAGAGTGGTGGAAGGGGTGTGAACAGTCATGTGTTGCACTGTAGCAGAAGCAGCATTGGCTAGATTGTTTTGAATATTATCAATCTGGTTCTGAAGGTGCAGGTTCTGGAGCTGTAGTTGTTGGACTTGCTGCACTTGTGTGGCAAGCAAGGCTCTGAGAAAGAGACCTTGTTCACCTAGAGAATCCCAGTATGCTTCAGGGAGTTGATCTGCCATGATATAAAGGTAGAAACTGATAGAAGGGATGTGTAGAGTTGTCTTTAAGGTGGTTGATCTTCTGTGAGGATGATACCAATGACAAGGCCACAACCACAAGATACTTGGAGGAATATGAGCTGATTAGGGCTATCCCGGCTAGTATAACAGATATCCTCAGTGAACACATGTCTACCAGTAGTAAATACATATGAAGCTTACCTGGTTGTAGTAGATATCCTCAGATCAAGCTAAAGAGTAGCCGTCACACCGGTCAAAGCCCTATGCCCTACTTGGGCGCTTTAATATAAGCAGACGGCGCAGGACATGGGGGAAAGGAAATAATAAAGAAACAAGTCAAATTCTGACAGAAGACTAAAGATTGGTTCCAAGTCCATGCATGATATGCAAGGCGTAAGTGCAACCAACCCTCATAACACCTGCTGTCGGGGTTTGTCAGGGTTTGAATCGAAGCAAAAGGCCATGTGTGAAGGTTTTTGCAACATGCTATTAAACTGAATATTATACAGGGGATACACTGCAAAACACCATTTAATTCCAAACTCAGGGGAAAAGAAAAAAAAAGTAACAATAAACAGGGGCGGAGATATAGGGAAATTGGAAGTAACTCCTAGCTACAAAAAGGGAACAGAATTCACAGTTCTATCCGAAGGCTCGTTTAGATTAAAAGCAAAGACACCGTGTCCGCGCACCGGAAGGGGCGTGTCGAATGTGGGGGAGGGGTGAGGGGTGAGGGGTGAGGGGGTGTAGGTCGGGTTACTCCATTCCACATGGCGCTGACCTATCGACCTTTTTGGGATGTGCGCGTTTGACATCATTGATATCAAAAATAAAAGCACACACTGGTGCCCGTTGCCACCCTCTCTCAAGTTTCACAATACAGTTGTGGTGCCAGTTTTATCCAAAATCCTTGTATTATACTCCCCCCCTCACTTCAGGTGAATATCATAATATCAATCTCGTACCTTCAAAGCGGCCTTTGGATACATGGCACGCGCAAAAAAAAAAGGCATCGGGGAAAACCAATTAGAAGACAACACTAAAATGCAAAGAAGCGAAGAAAAAAAGTTCCCCATCTGTTAACGCGCGAATGATATACTGTTGCCGCCGCAGATCCCAAGTGGCCGAGATAACACACTTTGACTCATGTCTAACGAGTTACCTTGAACAGGCAACCTCCACCACGATGCTTCTTTCTGCCAGCTTGAAGATAAGCAAAGTATCCATTTAGTGAGGCACCATAGGCTGGCAGACAGGAATATTGGCAAGTCGACCAAAAATAAGAAACGCAGAACACGTGGGTAAGGTTTAATATCTCTTAAATGACCTAGCCAGCTTCTCCAAGATAGCATGACAGGCGCGGCATGACTCACACGAAGCTTCGATACGACTGTTTTGGTAAAGTGGAGTGGAGCGGCAAAGGCTTGGTAAAATACAGCCTCATACCTGTTTACTCAGCATATTCGGGTTGGAAATTACATGACGTTTTATGTAAAGCGCTACCCTGCCAGTTGGCAATTTGCGATGCGATTGGCGGAATTCGGCGTGCGAGCGACGACGGCGACGTGTGTGCGTTACGTAACCTAGCGACATGAAGCATAGGAGTGTGCCGCACATCCCACAGCCGTTTTTCCTTTCAATACATGACTCCGATACAACAATGATTGAGCTGATCGTTGTCGAGGAAACTCTGGCGACGAGCTGACGCGGCCGTTACAGTAACGCCAGAAAGTATGCTTTTTTGCAATACAAAAATACAAAGCAAACTCAGAACTCATACTCGAAAACAAAAATATAAAATAAAATTCAAGGTTTCCGTGCGCCATCGTCGCACCGCTATTGCTGCTATTGTATTCCCGGCAAAATATCTCAACCAAGAATTCTTTGCACGTGGAACACACTGCCACGGTGGGGGCAGTGGAACACGCTGATATTAACACTATAGCTCTGTAACATGTTTTGAGAGTATTTCTTTTGTCTCGGCGTTTCCTAAAATACAATGGGCACGCGCGCCGGCTCTCCTCCTTTCGTGTCAACGCATCTCCCTATCCCTATCCTCAGGCTCCTTCCGCTCTCGAAAACGCATACGCGTGTATGTACTTGTATTTACAGTTGTGCAGTTGTGTTGTAGGTAGCACAGCATCAGGGATCAGCCCGGTGATCTGCTGGGGCGGTTACTCCTGGTGCGTTAGGATCTCCCCTCTTCCCGCCTGGTCCGATCATCCCTACAGCTCACTTGTACTTTGTGCTTCTCGTTTTCGCACCGATCGTGCTCTACGCGATATGAGAAGTTTTTGAATAGCACTGTGTCGTTAACCTAGTCCCACTTTGTTGCTACAGTGCTGGCGCTCTGCTCAGTTGATAGACAGACGTAAAAATCGAACTGGTCAAGTTCTATTGACAATTAACACTAGATATTTTTTGCTGTGATAGACAGAATTATAGCTTCTATGTACTTTGTTGGGACATGGTCGAATTGGTGATACAGTATATCGCAGTTGGAAACAATGCAAGATTGAGTGGTTAGATTCTGAAGGTAACACGGGATGGCATGACTGAACGAAAAAAAAGAGAACAAAAAGAACAAAAAACAAACGGGAACGAGAACAAGGCTGGAGTGAAACACGGTTACAGGGCAGCCGCCGCACTCATGTTAGCACACGTCGGGGCTGCCGCACCCGGACGGTCCATTGGATCTCCTCGTACGGGGGTGGCGGCTCGTACTCAACATCTTTTCCTTCCAACTCGAGATCTGAATCCAGATCGCCGTGCCCGCACAATGACGGGTACGAGCGCGAGCGCTGTGGCGGCGAGGGACACGAGTCGGTGGATAGCTGCCTCCGGTGCTCCCAGTTGGGTAACGAGGAGACTGGTGAGGCCGTAGAAGCCTCGGATAGGGCAGACGAGATGGGTGATACGGGCGACGAGCCGGATGCGGAACGTGTCTGAGGCGGGTGGAACGCGTACGGGGAAAGGTACTGTTGTGGCGTAGCTGGGATATCGAGGAGGGGTAGGGGGGCACGGGAAGGATGTGCGGTGGCAGGCTGGGCGTTGAAGCCCTGCCAGTCCTCGGGGTGAGTAAGGAGGAGAAGCGCGGTCACGAGGAGGTAGTCTACAAGAATAGACGAGACGCCGTCGGGATGCGGCTGGGGCAGCCCAGCGAGAGTCGAGACGAAGACATTCAGTCTCGCGTGTGCAGTGATAATGGGTGGCTCGAAGACCGCGACGGGGGTGCCCGACGAGGTCGCACACTGAAAGATGCCATGCACGCGCCGCCACTTGAGCGAGTGCGGGTGGCCGGGAACGCGGAATTTGCGCGATGTGTTGAGACAGTTGCGCTTGAGCAGCTCGTCCTCGGAGACGGGCGAGCCGTTGATAAAGACCTGCGCGGAGGTGGGTGCGGACGCAGGGGAGTCTCGGCCCTTGCCCTTGCTCGCGGAGCGAGCGCGAGGGTCTGGCCAGTGGATGTCTGCTATCAGGCTAAGGCCTGTGATAGGGTCACAGCGGGAGAGGGAGGTGGTGCTGCCGTATGTCTCGGTGGAGTAGACAGGGCTACCATTGTGGGTGAGGATGGTCTCGAGGAAGGACGGCGAGGAAAGACGGAGGGTGAGGAGCGTCGGAGGAATGGGCGATGAGGGGGCCATGACCAAAGCTGACGAACTATCGGGGCAGCATGGCTTTTAAGCAAAGGAGCAGAGCGCCGGCTGTAATATATAAAGCAGGGTAACCGAGCGTATTAGGCGCCACATTTGTGTCACGTCCGCCGGAGGATGGCACTGCCGACTCTGTCCGGATTAGGTTCGCTGCTGCAGCGGAGTCAGTCATCGCAAGCGCATGCCGAGCATTGGTGCGCGCATGCTGCCGTGAGCAACGACGCTGACCACGCCGGTTGGTAAGAGTCACTCACATACGCGTGACTCAGCGCGCACAGTCATAGGCAGACAAGGGACCAGGGCTCCCTCCGTTGGGCGGCCCTGTCGTGTCGCGGCGACGACACACACGCCCACCTCGAGTATGCTGCCCGCTCGCGGCCGGACGCTGCTGAATACGGGCCCCGCGCTGGGCGGAGAACGAATGACAGCAGAGGAATGCCAAGCACCGTTATTAATGAGTTCTCACGAGTCTGCATACGTTCATGTCCGCATGCTCCGGAGGAAAAAAAATGGTGGAAGCGAACCGCACTCGAGCTATGCCGGATAGGCCAGAGCCTCGAAGAGGAAAGGATGCTCTCGCAGCGCATCGCTACTTCCCGGCCCAGGTTCGTCCTCAGATTGGAGAGCTGGCTATTTTCGGCCCTCAGGGCGTCCGTGCCCAAATTACGTTACTCATCGCTCCGAGCTCAGTGCAGAGAACTCGCTCGCGTAAGCGACTTGTGCTCAGCTCAGCCCAGGCACCCTGCTGGGAATCTCTTCGGATCCTTCGGCAAAGTGCGTGGCACTGGCTGAGCGTCTGGCAGACACCTCCGCCCAACCGCTTCCTCGTCCTTCTCTGGCGAGCCATTGCAATAGGTTTACGTGCATGTATACGGAGGGACCCACAGGCCCATATACGTCACTTTGCGTAGTTCTGCCAGACAGCCAGCCGTGTGCTCGATTCCATCCATCTTATTGCTGCCTGCAGCCACGCATCCGCGTCGTGCAGCTGGCTACCATAGGCTGTCCGCTCAAATACTCAATGCATGCTTGCCTGTGCCCAACTTGCCCGCAAATTTTTCGACGCAGGCCACGTCCATTCAGCCAGGACCCTGCTCGACGGCCATTGCGGTCATCTCAGCTCACTTGCTCTGCCATCTCCATCTCAGATCCCGCAGCTCGATCTCACGTGACCCAGGATCAGTTGTTGAACGGACAACAATCCATTTACGCGGCAGCGAGTGTGCTTCGCAGCAAACAATTCCAAAGTCTCAGCAGCACCCCCACTGTGCAATAATCCTAGCCGCACCTGGACGTATCGGGCGTGACCTACCCTATATGTACACGAGCGCGATCGGATGGCGCGTCACCCGGTAGCACATGAGCTCCGGAAGCATACAGGGTCAATTAGCAAACAAGTTCTTACATTTTCGCCGTGGCGTCCTGCGGCGTCCTGCAGCGACTCTAGTACATACATACCTGCAGGGCCATGGACTCTGACCTGCAGGCCCATACTACCAGGTGCATTTGTGGTGGGCCTGAGCTATGGGTCTGTGCTGCCATCGGGCAGGACTAGGAATCCCGAGCCTTCCCCGCAACCTGCTCTTGTTCTCATTTGCACCAAACCTAGGCGGTCCGGTGTTTCAAAGAGGCTAGAGATAATGCGCAGCTGCGCTCAAAAAAGCATGCTAGT
>QLPI01016690.1:0-12248 GCA_003314275.1 Chroogomphus rutilus | reverse complement strand
AACGCACGAGTACATTGAAGCCAACGCCACTACTCTTGGCCTGCAGGACTTGGCCATAGTCCGCCCGACCTTTCAACAACACCCCTTGGCAGTACCAAAGTCCGTCAGTATCCGGCGCTTGACAAGAGAGCAAAGTCCGAAAGACCACTGAGTAGGAAACAGTAATGATCCTAGCATAGGTAACTAAGCTCTGGAATAGATGCCAGAGGTGTGGACTTAAACACCAAAGAGCTGGCTCTATTGACTCCAGTGAATAGATTTGTAAGCTGGTGCACAGGCCAGTTGCATAAAGGGTATATAAGGAAGGCTCACTAGTAGCAGAATCCTCAGACTTTCCTCTTTGGATTTCCCCTACTTAGGTAAGAGCCCCACATGTAAACTAGATAAAATTATATAAACTTTGGATTTCCCCTACTTAGCTTCCCTGCAAGATACTTCCAGGAGATGCCAGAGGGTTCACCTTATAGCAGGAAAGTCTCTTCAATAAGGATTGAGAGCCACATTACAGCACAGTCATAGGCAGCTTTGGACTCAACAGAAGTGACTCGGAGAATACCAACTCCTGGACATACCTGACACCGGACTCTCCCTCCTCTATAGCCATAGCCATGGATATCCCCACTAGTCTCGCCCCAGCATGGATGCCGAGGAGCGATTGCAGAGGCTAGAGCAAGAATTAGCAGAAAACCAAACAGCAAATGCTACAATAAGCGAAGCCCTCAGGGCAATCTGGCCAAATTAAACAACTCCATGCACCCAGGGTTAAGCCTCGAAGACTTAGAAAATGACCCAACACCGAGCGCATGTTTTCCAGACCTTCAGAATGACACCGTCCCACAAGGAAACTCCAGGGTTTGGCCTGCACCACCATCTGACTTTGATGGAGATAGGGAGAAAGGGAGGGTCTTCCTCAACTCCTGTAACATCTACTTTGTAATCTGTAGAGATCAATTACCTAACAGCCAGGCTCATATACACTGGGCTCTCTCCTACTTCAAATCTGACAGAGTGGCCTGCTTGGTGAACAAAATACTCTGAAGCAAAAGAAATGGACATCCCTACTACTCGGATTGGAAGGCCTTTGAATCAGACTTCCTATGAAATTTCTGCCCAAAAAATGAACAGCTCTCTGCTCTCACACAACTAGAAGGAATAGGCTGGTACTAAGGCAGAGACTCTATAGAAGAATACATCAACCGATTCACAGAGCTGGTAGACCTCACAGAATACCACAATGACAAGATGATCATGATCAAGTTCTGCCAAGGCCTCGAACCAAGGATACAGACAAAGGTCGCCCTCTTGGGAAGTGGAACACCAAGTTTTGATGATCCCAAGGGATAGTATGAGGTAGCACAAAGGGTTGCCTAGGACCAAGAGGCCAACGAAGCATTTACGGAAGCCCACTGCAGCCAACCTCAGACTTCTACCCGCTTAACCAACATGCCCCCTGGACCAGTCTCAGGAGCCCTAAAAATGCCAGCATTATTCCCTCGATTCCCAGAATTACCCCAATGAACCCCAGTACCCTCGCCAGTTATACCAAAGGAAACTCCAGTCCCTATGGAGGTAGACTGGACCTGAGCTAAGGGTCCCACCCTAGGAGTTTGCCACCGATGCCAGAAACCTGGACACTATGCATGAGACTGTCTGTTATCCTTTGACATCTGAACCATGAGTACAGAAGAAAACTGGAACCACTTCCAGAGCTCCTAAACCTTGCGAGAATGTCAGAAGTGACGCCAACAGAAGTATCGAAAATCTTGGAGGTGGTCAAAAGGTCAGAAGTAAGAGAGGAGGAAGAGGATTTTGGAGATGGCAGTGAGTTAATCATGTGCCCCTGCTGCCTGTACATAACAGGTTCTTGTGTTTAGAAGAGGAAAGTGACATAAACTCTGCATGTTCCCTCTTGAAAGAGCAACCACCTAAAGACACACAAAAATCAGAGATTCCACCAAAACGACCTTGGATATGGCTCCAAAAATAGGAGAAGCAACTTCCAAAGAAGTATGTAGTTGCCACCACCCCAAGTCCAAAATCCCTGGTCCTCAAGGTAGAGATTCAAACAACGGACACAGCAGAGGTCCAGTCTGGACCCAGTCTTATAGATTGTGGGACCACCAGGCAGTTCATGGACAGAGGTTACATAGAGAAACACTGTCTCACCACTCAGAAGTTACAAAGGCCCATCCCAGTTTACAATGTGGATGGATCACCGAATGAAGCTGGAGCTATCAGAGAGATCGTCGATGTAATCCTCTGAGTAAATAGACACATAGAACGTACCTCATTTGCAGTCACCAGCTTAGGAAAACAAGACCTTATCCTGGGCTTTACCTGGCTGAAAGAGCATGAGTTGGTGTCTATCAAAGTGTCACACCTGCCGAGCGGAGGTGTGGGATGAATGCAAGAAGGAGCAGGTGCTGAAGAGACAAATCCATGAGTGTTGGGCTGGCCCATTTCCGAAACTCCTGGAAGAAGAGGGTTTGGAGGAAGGAAATGAGGAGGTGAATGAGAGGGGTGAGGAAGAGAAAGACCCATTGGATGATCTGGAGCACAGGGACAGGGTGATGTCTGTGATGCTCCTGCAAAAAGGAGAACATGTCTGAGCTATGCAGACCACCTCCCAGAGGTTGGCAGAGGCCCACTATAAGAACATCCAAGTAAAGGTGGAGATTCCGGAGTATCTCGATATTTTGAGAGTGTCTTTTCCAAGAAATGTTTCAACGAGCTCCCTGATAAGAAGATCTGGGATCATGCCATTGAACTAGAGCTGGAGGCTAGTCCAGTTAACTGCAAGGTGTACCCCATGTCCCTGTTAGAACAAGCCAAACTAGATGCCTTTATTCAAGAGAACCTTTAGACAGGGTGCATCTGACCATCCAAATATCCGATGGCATCCCCAGTCTTCTTCATTAAAAAGAAGGAAGGATCCCTCTGACTCATTCAGGACTACCAAAAGCTGAACCCAATGACAGTGAAAAACCGGTATTCACTCCCCCTCATTCCAGAGCTAGTGAATCAACCCAGGGGGGCCAAGTACTTCACAAAATTGGATATCCAGTGGGGATATAACAACGTCCAAATCAAGGAAGGAGACGAGTAGAAAGCCACCTTTTGGACGAACCAAGGACTGTCCGAACCGCTGGTGATGTTCTTTGGACTAACGAACAGTCCAGCCACCTGTCAGATGATGATGAACGATATCTTCCAAGACCTTATCTTGGAAGGACTCATTTGCATATACATCAATGATATCCTCATCTACTCTCGGACCTTGGTGGAGCACCGAAGGGTCACACATCAGGTGTCCAAGAACAAACACTCTACCTTTGAAAGGAGAAGTGCAAGTTTGAAAAGATGTGGATCGAGTATCTATGACTCATCATATCGGAAGGGAAGGTAGAAATGGACCCAGTCAAGGTCTGAGGAGTGACGGAATGGCTGACTCCAGAGAACCAAAAGGAGGTCCAGTCGTTCCTTGGGTTTGCCAATTTCTACCGACACTTCATCAAGGACTTCTCCCTTCATGCATGACCACTCTTTGATCTCACAAAGAAAGGGGAACAGTGGAGATGAAGAGAGAAGGAGGAAACAGCACTTGGGAAGTTGAAGGAACTCATTACCTCTGCACCGATACTGACATTCCCAGATGACTCCCAGGCATACAGAGTAGAAGTGGATGCCTCAGACTTTGCCACAGGGGCCACCATTTCACAACAGTCCCTGGAGGATGGAATGTGGCATCCAATCGCCTTCTTCTCCAAAAGCCTAAGCCCAGTGGAAATAAACTATGAAATCCATCACAAAGAAATGCTGGCCATCATCCAAGCCCTGGAGGAATGGTGGCACTTCCTAGAAGAAACACAACTCCAGTTTGAGGTCTGGACACACCATAAAAATCTGGAATACTTCTGGACCTCTAAGAAGCTGAACTGAAGGCAAGCCTGGTGGTCCCTCTTCCTATCATGCTTCGACTTCAAACTACATCACTGACCAGGACAAAGTATGGGCAAGGCAGATGTGCTTTCCAGAAGGTCGGACTACAGATCTGGATCAGAAGACAATGAGAATATGATCCTCCTCTAACCAGAGCTGTTCACAATCTGAGCTCTGAAAGGGATTACGGCAGTTGGAGAAGAAAGAGATATCTTCTTGGACATATGAACAAAGCTTTGGTCCTCGGGCCCAGAAGATCCAGTAGCAAAAGCTGTCATAGAGCTCCAGTGGGGGCATGCCAAGTCTCCTCTAATTCTGAGGGAGGATCTATGTCCCAAATGATCCAGACCTTCAGAGACACATTGTTTCACAACACCATGATACATGGGTGGCTGGAGATGTGGGGAGATGGAAGACCCTGGAACTGATCTCCAGAAACTACTGGTGGCCCCAGATGTCGTGGTATGTGGGACAGTATGTAAAAACCTACGACTCCTGTATATGAACCAAAATACAAAGACAGCCCCCAATAGGAGAGTTGGAACCACTCCCCATCCCAGAAGCTTGGTGGGACACTATCAGTGTACACTTCATAGTGGAACTATCAGATGCCCACAGACACAATGCTGTCATGAATGTAGTCGAATCAGTAAGCAAAAGGGCCTACTTCCTCCCCACAAATACTACCATCACAGCCTTGGGAGCTGCACAACTCTACCTAATGCACATGTGGAAACTGCATGGACTCCTGAAACAGGTGGTCTTGGACCGAGGTCCTCAATTCATCTGGGAGTTCACCCACGAACACTACCGACTCCTGGGGATCAAGCTTGCAGCGACAATAGCTTACCACCTACAGGTGTCAGGGGATGACCTTCTCCAAAGCCTGATTCAAGTCCAAAGTCCTGTTTCAAACTCTGACCAACTCTGAGGCTAAGATGCCCAAGTCTGAAAGGACCACCAAGTGGAAACAGGAATGATCTTAAAGCATGGTGAATAGAACCCAGAATAAATGCCCAAGCCTTGGACTTAGTACCAGGAAGTTGGCTTTACAAACTCCGATGTATTGATTTGTAAGCTAGTGCATGGACCACTTACATAAAGGGTATAAAAGGGGTTCACCAGCAGTGGGATCCTTAGACTTTCCTCTTTGGATTCCCCCTGCTTAGGTGAGGACCCCACATGTACTTAGGTAGTAGTTATAATTAAAAGCTTTGGATTCCCCCTGCTTAGCTTGCCTCCAAGACACCTCCAAGAGGCTGCAAGAGGGTTGCCCTTACAACAGGGAGATGGTCAGATGGAATGTGTCAACCAAGAGTTGGAGCAATACCTCCGGGTCTTTGTCAATGAATGACAGGATGACTGGGATGAACTCCTACCGATGGCAGAATTCCAGTACAATAATCATGCACACTCTGCCATGCAGCAAACTCCCTTCATGGTAGACATGGGACGACACCTGCAGATGGGTTTTGATCCACAACAGCCAAAGTCACAAATGGAAATGGTGAATGAATTCAAAGACCGAATGGAACAGTCATTAGAGGAAGCAAATTCAGCACTGGAAAAGGCAAAAGATGACATAGCACAGTATTACAACCAATGCCAAATTCTGGCACCAGAGTACCAAGCAGGAGACTGAGTGTCCCTAGATGCCTCGGACATCTGGACAAAAAGGCCTTCACAGAAATTAAGCCACTGATACTTGGGACCTTACACTATCAAACCAAAGGTGGGGAAACATGCCTACAGACTCCAACTTCCACAATCCCTATCCTGGCTCCACCCCATTTTTAATGTGGTCAAGCTCATCCCAGCCCCCAAAGATCCCATTCCAGGATGGAAATCAGAACCACCCCCACTGCCGGAATTAATAGATGGAGAGGAACATTATGAGGTAGAAAAGGTGTTGGATAGTCACTTGATGCAGGGGGGACTCTACTTTTTAGTCAAATGGCAGGGGTATGGATATGAGGAAAATACATGGGTGAAGGAAGAGGATATGAATGCACCTGCTAAAATACAAGAGTTCTACCTGCAACACCCAGGAGCACCTCGAAGAATCCAAATAATGGCCTTCAACTCCCTATCATGCCATGCACAAGGACACAGCACTCTAGAAGGGGGGGTGATGTCAGGGGACGACCCTCTCCAAAGCCTGAACCAGGTTTGAAGTCCTATTTTGAACTTCAACCAACTCTGAAGCTAAGAGAGCAAATTCCAAAGGACCACCAAGTAGGAAACAGAAACAATCCTAGCACAGGTAACTAAGCTCTGGAATAGATGTCGGAGGCATGGACTTAAACGCCAAAGAGCTGGCTCTATTGACTCCAGTGAATAGATTTGTAAGCTGGTGCACAGGCCAGTTGCATAAAGGGTATATAAGGAAGGCTCACTAGTAGTGGAATCCTCAGACTTTCCTCTTTGGATTTCCCCTATTTAGGTAAGAGCCCCACATGTAAACTAGATAAAATTATATAAACTTTGGATTTTTCCTACTTAGCTTCCCTGCAAGATACTTCCAGGAGACACCGGAGGGTTGCCCTTACACTTACTTGGGCCAGCACCCTCAGCACCCTTGGCACCCTCCCAGGGACTCCTTCTGTCTAAAATCAGTGGCACGCACAGAAAGTAGGGCACAATGCATGAGTACATTAAAGCCAAGCCACCCCGATTGGTCTCCAGGACTTGGCCAATTCCCATCAATATCATGAAGCCGGCACTATTTCAATAGTGCTTGGCTCATGCATGGTCAGCATTCCCAATGCTTGATAGGTCCTATCAATGGCTAGTCATGCTATTTGGCCTATCCAATGCCCCCACAGCTTTTCAAAGATTTATGAATGATATCCTCGGTGATCTGATAGACCATTGTGCTGTAGCTTATATAGATGACATACTGATCTACTCAGATTCACTTGAAGAACATCGCAAACACATCTGAGAAGTACTTCATCAGCTCTGTCTGATGACAAGGTCAAAACCATCTATGAGTGGCCCAAGCTGAGGAAGGTTAGGGACATCCAGTTCTTCCTGGGCTTTGCCAACTTCTACCGACACTTTATCTTCAACTATTCAAACATCACCATACCCCTCACCTGGCTGACATGTAAGGGCATGCCATGGGCATGGACCGAGGACTGTCAAAAGTCTTTTGACCTGCTTAAGACAGCTTTTACCTTGGCACCCATCCTGCATCACTGGGAACTGTCAGGCACCGGACATACTGACAGGCTTCAGGAAAGCCGAAGGGGTCGGACGGGTAAAGGCCAAGTCCTGCAGGCTAGAAGTAGTGGCATGGCTTCAACGTGCTCGTGCGTTGCGCCCTACTTCCCATGCGTGCCACCGATTTGGGACAGAGGGATACCTGGGAGAGTGCCGAGAGTGTCGGCCCAGGTAAAGGACTTGGGATAGGAGAAGGGAGGACAAGAAGGCATAAACCTAGTTGACTTCCAGAACGAAGAACCATCTACATACATTGGCTACTTATATAGGCTAATAAGTGAGATGTGGAACAGAGTGGCACAAGGAATGGAGAACAATAAGGTATGAAGAATCATGTGGAGGTATTGTCCACAATGATCAAGAATAGAACAAAGGAATGTGGACAACAATAGAACAATGAAGTATGGCCGAGGACAAAAGAGTGAGTGAGAATAGAACAATGGGAGTGGCCAAACATAAAACAATAGGGCCACTGCCGAGTGACAACAAAGAGTGAATGTCCTGAGGGTAAACAGGCAAGGGGAAGGACAGGGAATAACAGAATAATGAAGAATAGGAGGGTGGGATAGGGATAATGAACCAAATGATGAACCAAATGTACCGAGCCGAGGCCACACACTGGTGAGGGATGATATGGGTAAGGGTTGGTTGGTCGGTACTGCCGGGTAATTCAGAGCATGGTATTGTGGGCTTTACAGGAACCCCACCTACCTTTGGTTGTGGAGACCGACACTTTTGTCAAGTACACGATACCAAGCTCCAGTTCACTCAGTAATACCAATCAAACAACCCCTATCATTTAATCCCACACACCAGTGACAAGTCATTCTTCCCTAGTACGTGGTCTTGGCTCAGTACATTTGGTTCATCATTTGGTTCACTCCCTTCACCCAATCCTCTCTATTCTTGATTTTCTTCCATCCCCATCCTTTTCCTTACTCGCTTCCCCTCGGGACATTGCTATTTACTTATTATTCGGTCATAGTCCTATTGTTTTATATTCGGCCACTTTCTATTGTTCTATTTTCACTCACACTCCTACTCTTTTATTCTCGGTCAGATTTCATTCTTCTATTCTCATCTACATCTTATTGTTCTATTCTAGATCACTGTGGACAATACTTCCACATGGTCTCCATACCTTATTCTTTTCTCCATGTCTTATGCTACCCTTTGTCAGGGCAACTCTCCATCAGTACTGATCTCGCAACTGCTGGAGACTAGAACCAGCGGGACACCACCCAGCCCTGGACTTCCTCCTAGGCCTGACTCTGGGACTTGAACCCAAAGCCTACCCACAGGCTTCTCAGACTTAGATAGAGGGGATCCAAAGTTAGTCTTATTACCAGCTACTACTAGTACTGTCACATACCTTAGGTAGAGGGGATCCAAAGAGAACCGAGTGAGGATCCCCTTACCTAATCACTAACTATATAGCTACTGTGTCACAACAGGTACAAATAGTAGGGAATAGTTGGTAACTGGAATAAGGGAAAGGGAGAATAGGATAGGAAAGGAATATAGGAAAATTAAGCAAAATATAAGGAAACTTAAGGAAAAGGGAATAGACCCTCGGGGTTGTATCCTGATAGAAGGGAAGAATGGAATAAAGGGAAAGAGATTAAAAGGTGAATATAGGGGAAACAGGAAATAGGAAATAGGAAAATAGGCCCTCAGGGCTGTCCCCTGACACCCTTATTCCACATCTCACTTCTTAACCTATGTAAGTAGTGCATAGTTCTCTATTCTGAATATCAACTTGGCTTACACCTTCTTGCCTTCCCTTCTCCCATCTGAAGTCCCTTACTTGGGTCAACACTCTTGGCACTCTCCCAGGTATCTCATCTGTTCCAAATTAGTGGCACACACAGAAAGTAGGGCACAACACACAAGTACATTGAAGCCAAGCCACCCCGATCGGTCTGCAGGACTTGTCTGATTCCCACCAGAATCATGAAGTTGGCATTATTGCAATAGTGCTCGGCCCACACATCATCAGCATTCTTGGTGCCTAACAGCTTCAGATTATGCCCTTGCAGCCATTCTTTTGGTTATTAATTCTGAAGGTGATATTCATCCTGTTGCTTTCCATTCCTGCACTTTCACTGCTCCTGAAATAAATTATGATGTTCATGATAAGTGCCAAGCTTCGGGTACTGATGGACTTCGGGACTGCCGAAAGGTCAGGCGGACAATGGCCAAGTCCTGCAGGCCAAGAGTAGTGGCATTGGCTTCAACGTACTCGTGCATTGTGCCCTACCTGCCATGCATGCCGTGCATGCCACTGATTTGCAACAGATAGGATACTTGGGAGGATGCCGATGATGCCGGCCTGAGTCGAGGCCTTAACAGAGGGGAAGAAGGTAGAAGGGCCTAAGCCTAGTCGATACCCAGAATGAGGAAATATGTACATGCATGTCCTACTTATATAGGTTTAAGAAGCGACATGTGGAATAAGGAATGTGAGACAACAAGGTATGCAGAGCATGTGGTTATTGTCCACAACGAGTAAAATTAGAATGAAGGAATGTAAAACGGGGATAGAACAATAAAGGATAGAATAATAGAAATGTGGCCAAGGATAGGACAATAGGGAGCAACCGACTATAAAACAATGTAGCCATGGCCGAGGATAATACAAGGACAGGAAGTCCCGAGGTGAGGTGGACTGAAGGGTGAGGAGTAGGCGTGGAAGGATTAATGAATGGTAAATGGCATAGAGTATGTGAGAGGTGAGGACAAGGAGTGTGGATGGTGGATGTGCCGAGCTGAGACTGGCGTACCAAGTGATATGCATGCGGCGTGGACACTTGGATGTGAGCATAGGATGGCTGCTCAGTCGGTACTGCTGAAGAGATGGGTCTCGGTACGTATACTTGACAATAAGGAGCTTTTAGAAATCTTTGAGGCATTTAAACGCTGGCAGCACTACCTGGAAGGCTCTACCAACCCTGTAGATGTCATCACCGACATGAAGTGAGTTCCAGGCCATATGAAAATCAAAGGAAACAAGCTAGCCAATGTACATGCAAAGAGAGCAGCTGGAGGAGATGTCACCCACACCGACAATCTTCCAGAGCTTCTCAGAAAGTGCCTTCCAGCAAGTATCATAGCCCTAAAGGCCAACCGGAAGAAGTCTGTCCTCTAGCGCTAGAGGAGAGTCTGGTCAAAATCACCCCAATATGTCAACATGTTCCAAATCGACTTGAAACTGCCAAACAATCAAATTTACAAGACATTGAGCTCCCTGCCCCATAGAGTGACTCACATCCTCATACAACTGTGCACGGGCCATGTGTCCCTCAACTCTTGCTTAAGAAGATAAAAGTATCGGACACAGCCCTATGTAAATGATGCTACCAGCCAGAGACTGTAGTGCACTACCTCAAACACTGCAAACAATACATAGAGCAGTGTAACCAGCTCAGACACAAGGTGTAAGGGAAACCCTTCAGCGTCGACTGGAGGTATCTCACAGAAGAGCTAAGCAGGGGGAATCCAAAGTTTTAATTATGACTACCTAAGTACATGTGGGGCTCTCACCTAAGCAGGGGGAATCCAAAGAGGAAAGTCTAAGGATCCCGCTGCTGGTGAGCCCTTCTTATATTCTTTATGTAAGTATTCTGTGCACTTTCTTACAAATCAATACATCGGAGTTTGTAGAGCCAACCTCCTGGTACTAAGTCCGAGGCTCGGGCGCTTATTCCGGGTTCCTTCTCTCGTGCTAAATCCCTTCCAAGTCTCTGCTCGGTGATCCCTTGGTTCTGGTCTCCTGTCCTCAGAGTTTGAAGTGGAATCCAAGATAGGACTCGGACCTGGGTCAGGCTCTGACCCTTTGGTCTGTTTTAGCCTCAGAGTGTTAGATTGTCTAATCCCACATACTATTCATATCTCTAATTAATGTCTTACAAAATAAGGCATTATGCATACAGAGCTCTATGAGTAGTATTGGCAATCTGATAACTTAGTAGGGCTCTGAACTCAACTTGTACAGATACACATGTCTTCACTCAAGGAGTCAACCTGAAAGGTTACCCATGTGGACTAGATGGTGTAGTGGTTAACACCATAGCTATATATGCTATAGCCCTGGGTTCAAACCCCAGTCTGGTCATTCTTTTCACCTCAACACGGAGTTGGTTGGAGTTTGAAATAGGATTTCGGACTTTGTTTCAGGTTCGGAGAGGGTCGTCCCCTGACACAAGGCAGGAAAGGCCAGCCACTCCATTCACCAGCTACTGGGCAACCCCAAGATCATCCCCGCTACCCTGTGCTATATTCAGTCCATATGCTGCTTTAACAAATACACTGACGTAGCACCCCCCAGCCAATGACCAAACTACATACACCCTCCACTCCAACCTGGATCGGCTCTCATTTTCTGCTGGTTCCCCTATCTGTGAGGGATTGGACCTCTTGTGCCTCCCCAGCCAATATTATACACCCCAGTCCTTCTGATATGCATCCCCCTTCTGATACTTAGACACTACCATAGCCAATGTATCTTGTAGTAGTAGTGTACCATAAGCGCCTAGCACTTCGAGCACTTTAATTGATCTCTCTCTCTCTCTCTCTTGTTTAGCACTACCAAAATTCAACACAAGACTGGTGACCAGGAACCAAAGGACCAAGGTTTGTGACCAAGATGGTACTTTAACACTATCTAGTGTGAGTTAGGTGAGAAGGCCATGAAGGGAAATTTGAAGCTACAGAAAGTATATATACTATAATTAGAACCCTTTGCCCAAGCTAAGCTAATTCTTATGTAATTGGACTCACAAGGACCACAGAGCAACTTTAAGTGTAGACTTATAGTATTGATTTTTGATTCTTGATTCTGTTGTAAGTCTATGCAAATTGGTCAGCCATGTAAGTGGGAATGCGACTGAGATTCTACTCTACTTATGCAAATTGCTATAATACAAGTGTAAGTAAGCAATTGAATTGTAGAGTATGTGGGACATAAGTCTTACCTTAGTTATGTAAGTGGGAATGTGACTGAGGTAAGTGTCAGGGGATGACCCTCTCCAAAGCCTGAAACAAGTCCGAGATCCTATCTCGGACTCTCCCCAACTCCGAGGTCC
>QLPI01016675.1:0-16934 GCA_003314275.1 Chroogomphus rutilus | reverse complement strand
CCCCCTGCTTAGCTCGCCTCCGAGATATACCTCGGGGCTGTAAGAGGGTTGCCCTTACAGTATGCAACGCATGTGGTTATTGTCCACAACGAGTAAAATTAGAATAAGAGATGTAGGGTGGAATTAGAACAATGAAGGACAGAATAATAGGACGTGCCCTAGCACAATAGGAAATGCCCGATTGTAAAACAAGGCCATAACCGAAGATAACACAAGGGCAGGAAGTGCCGAGGTGAGGTGGACCGAGGAGTGAGGAGTGGGCGTAGGAATGAGGGGTGTGACCGATATGTGCGTCTGGCCGAGAACAACTCATTGAATGGTTCGTGCTTGGTTACTAATGGAGTATTTTATTCGGTACCGCCGAGTTATCGGGTCCTCGGTACGCGTACTTGACAGTTGGGAATGCAGTGTTGGTTGGGAATGCAGTGTTGGTTAGGAATGCAGTGTTGGTTGGGAATGCAGTGTCAGTCAGGAATCAATATCGGGGGTTCCCCTGACACTCTACTAATGGAGGTGTATACCTACTGACCAATATCTGTTTGGCATACACCTGACTGCTACAACTGAGGTACATGCTAAACAAGTGCTATGGTTGATGGCCACCATCAGCAGGCATTACCCACAAGTATAACACTTGGTACATCAGTCTCGTCTTGGCACATCAACCACCCACATGCCCACTCCTCACCCCTGGGTCCGTCTCACCTCGGGACTTCCTGTCCTTGTTCTATCCTTGGTCATCTTAAATACTGTGATGGGGGATATGGATTGGTAGATGGACTAGCTACTGTGGTACAAATTATTGTAGCTATGGGACCTGTAGCTAATATTTTATATGATTATATGCTGCTATGCTGGCGATGCACAACGGGTCGATCGGATGTAAGCGCTGGTCCGAGGAGCTGGCGGCAATGTGACTGAAGGTCATGTAGGTTGATTGTGGATGATCCACAACAATAAAGTAGATCAATGAAGGCATGCATGTGATGTATGGCACCTATATAATTATCCCTGCTGGGTTCATAGCCTTGAACGACGACAATGGAGGTTTTGACCTAATGCAGCTTGACGTCACATGAGTGCGTCGAGTAGATATCAAATATAAGTGTAGGGGATTTTTCAGTATGAGAGACTGGTAATATTTGTTGTAGTTACTTTCTCTTTATACAAGTATATCCCCTGACTATAATATGATCCGTAATTAACAGATTCCGTGGAGCATATGCAGGGTCAGCCCACTGTGGGCTGCCCTGATGAGATCTTCATAGAGATATGACACCTGTCAGAGGTGTCCTTTGAATACAATTGCTTCTCCCTTTGTTCCCTTCTTGTCTGCAACAATTATCGCCTCTCTAAGTCGTGTCTTGTGTCTTATTCTCCTGTTTCTCAGTCATCTGTCCTCGGTGACTGCATATATGTGCCCTGGTTTCCTTATTTCTTGTTACTTTGCACATGAGTCTCTTCCCCTATGTCGCTTCTGTCTCCTCCTATCTGTTTTCCATTTGTTTCCTTCCATATTCCATATATTCTGGCTCTCCCTGCCTCTACATCTCCTGATCATCCAGGCACTTAGTGTCTAAGTCACCGCCAGTTTATGTCTCTCGCACGGTAACTACTAGTAAGTCCGTGTACTATACTACTTTCCACTGCATGCTCATGTCAGGACCTGGTACTACCGAGGGTACTGTCGGAACCGGCCAAGTCCTGCAGGCCGGTCAGGGTGGCTTGGCTTCAACATGCTCGTGCGTTGCGCCCTGCCTCCTGTGCGTGCCACTAACTTGTAACGAGAACGGGTACTCAGGCGAATGCCGAGGATGTCGGCCTGAGTAAGGACTTCTGAACAGAAGGAGGAGAGTAGGGAGGCGTAAGCCTAGTTGATACTCAGACTGAGGAACTATGTACACGTATCAACTACTTATATAGGCTGAGAGGTGGAATGTGGAATAAGGGTGGCATAAGACATGGAAAAAAGAATAAGGTATGAAGACCATGTGGAGGTATAGTCCACAACGATTAGAATAGAATAATAAGAGGGTAAGACAATAAAGTATAAGCGGTGAGATTGTGGGAAAGAAATAGAACAATGAGAAATGGCCGAGAAATAAAACAATAGGGACGTGAGTGAGTGGCAGGGAATAGTGAATGTCCCGTGGGTAAACGAGTGAGGGGAAAGGAAGAGAGTGTAGGGTTGACAAAGAATAGGGATTGGGGAAGAGGGTGATGAACCGGGTGATAAGTCGGGTGTACCGAACCGAAGCCGTACGCCATAGAATGATGTGAATGGGGGTCGGTTGGTCGGTACTGCCGAGTAAGTCGAAGCACGATGCGTGGTCGTGACAGCTCACTAATACTTGTTCTGTACACTATTTTACACTATTCTTCCTTGTCATACAATCAAATATGTGCTCAAATATGTTTTTGCTCTTATTTTCTCATCTTTCACTCCTTCTCCCCATTCCTTCCACCATTTGTCACAACAGGTCACAGCCCTTGTTTGAGAGTCGGCCACTCTCTATTATCCTATCCTTGGCCATGTTTCTATTATCCTATCCTTTATTGTCTTATCCCCGTTTTGCATTCCTTCATTCTAATTTTACTTGTTGTGGACAATAACAACATGCTCTGCATACCTTGTTGTCTCACATTCCTTATTCCACATGTCGCTTCTTAACCTATTTAAGTAGGACATGCATGTACATATTTCCTCATTCTGGGTATTGACTAGGCTTAGGCCCTTCTACCTTCTTCTCTCCTGTTCAGTCCTTGACTCAGGCTGGCATCACCAGCATCCTCCCAAGTACCTGTCTGTTGCAAATCAGTGGCACGCATGGCAAAGTAGGGTGCAATGCATGAGTATGCTGAAGCCAATGCCACTACTCCTGGCCTGTAGGACTTGTCCATTGTCCGCCCGACCCCTCAGTAGTACTGAAGTCCATCAGTACCCAAAGCTTGACAACCCTATGACAAATGGAAAGCCCTGCCAATCTGTACCCAGCCTCTAACTCAGACAATAAGATGGCCAACACTGGCCAACCTGTGAACCTGTCCACCAATAGCAAGACTACCACAGACCTATTATCCAAACTCCGTAAGGATGGAAAACTTACACTGCAGGAGTAACAGTGCCACTTCGAACAGAACCTTTTGTTAGGCATGGAGAATGTCGACGATGCATAGGCCAAGCACTATTGCAATAATGCTGACTTCATGATGCTGGTGGGAATCGGCCAAGTCCTGCAGACCAATTGGGGTGGTTTGGCTTCAATATACTCATGCATTGCACCCTACTTTCCATGCATACCACTAATTTAAAACAGAAGGGAAACTCAGGAGAGTGCTGAGAGCATCAGCATGAGTAGGGGGCTTCAGACAGGAGGAGGGAAGACAAGAATGTGGAAGCCAAGTTGATATTCAGAATAGAGAACTATCTACATACATGCACTAATTATATAGGTTAAGAAGCAAGATGTGGAATCAGGGTGGTGTAAGACATGGAGAACAATAAGGTATGTAGAGCATGTGGAGGTATTGTCCACAATGATCAAGAATAGATTAAAGGAATATAAACAAGAATAGAACAATGAAAATAAGATAATAGGAATGTGGCAAAGAATAAGATAATAGAAAATGACCAAATACAAACAATAGAGTCATGGCTGAGGATAAAACAATGAAAAAATATCCTGAGGTAAAATGGGCTGAGAAGTAAGAAATAAACAGGGTGGGATGAATGGAAAATGAATGAGGGAAGAGTGGATGGTAGATAGGAATGGAGGTTGTAGATGACGAGTGTGCCAAGACATATCAAGTGACTTGGATGTGGCTTGGTCACTTGTGCATGGAATTAGAAAGATTGTGCTGTGATAAAGGGTGGAAGGAATGGGGAGAAGGGAGTGAGGGATAAGAGAATAAGGACAAAATATATCTTCAGGTGTATATTTGGTTATATGACAAAGAGAAATAGTGTAAAATAGTGTAAAGAACAAGTATTAGTGAACATGCAATGGAAAATAGTATAGCACATGGACGTACTATTAGTTACTGTGCAAGAGACACAAACTGGCAGCAACTTACATGCTAAGTGCCCGGATGATCAGGAGATGTAGGGGCCGGAAGAGCATATTTCCTATGAGATACAGAAGGGGAAGAAGGGAAATTGATAGGAGGACATACAGGGGATATAGGAGAGGGGACTCACATGTAAAGGAACAGGAATTGAGGGAACTGGGACACATATATGCAGTTATCGAGGACAGATGACTGAGAAACAGGAGAATGAGACATGGGACACAACTCAGAGGGACAATTGTCAGGAGAACCCCCGATCATGAGTCCCGACCAGTGTCGACCCACCCATACTCCACACCCACCAACTGAGGTCCATTCAACCCACTCATGGTAGTACCGAGCATACCCTGCACCAAACC
Organism: Chroogomphus rutilus; assembly: GCA_003314275.1. Taxonomy (NCBI): domain Eukaryota; kingdom Fungi; phylum Basidiomycota; class Agaricomycetes; order Boletales; family Gomphidiaceae; genus Chroogomphus; species Chroogomphus rutilus. The sequence goes on along the minus strand of QLPI01016675.1, from coordinate 12,507 downwards.
ATCATCCCTGTTGGCGAGTACCCTTCAGAAGGGTCGACTATAACCCTTGGCTCTCCTTTTATCAGTCATTCTCAGTGTCAAGGCCCTGGCAGAACTTCCCAGTTGGTAAGGAGGGTGATGCCCGGTAGAGTGCGGAGCACTATAGCGATGGTGCTTATATACAGTAGTCAGTGGGCGAAGGGTTCCCTAGAGTTTTCTCTTTGGATCCCCCTTCGCCAGGTAGGCTAGCCCCCATGTACTAGGTACCATACTAAATCTTTGGATCCCCCTTCGCCAGTGCGCCTCCCCAAGGGTAGAACACCTGCTTAGGTTTTCCTTAAAGTAGAAAACTCTCTCCTTCGAGAACTGGCTGCCCCTTCGTACAACTCCAAATTGAATTTCTTTGGAAATAGCGACAGCGGCAGCCCCTCCTCATTCACTTACAAAAAACCTTACTCTCCATGGACTTGCCGTCAGCCCAGGAGTTATTGGACTGACTGGTGGGTATAGAACATGAGTTACTAAGAGAAAGAAGAGAGAAGCAGGACATGGAGACAAGGCTGAACATGCTACAGGCGACCACGATGAATCTAGTGGCAGGCCTCCAGACCCACATTCGGCAGCCCACGAAACGAATAGTAGAACCTGCCAAGCCCTCCGAGTTTGATGGTGACTGTTCGCATGGGCGTGCATTCATGCAGTCTTGCACCTTGAATCTTGGCATCTGTGCTGCCGATTTTCCCTATGAACAGTCTCAGATCCTCTGGGCACTGTCCTTTATGAAGACAGGGAAAGCAGTGACCTTCTCTAGCCGAGTGTTCACACATGAAGCAAAAACAGGCAGGCCGCTCTACGCTAACTGGAAGGCCTTCATGGAAGCCTTTCGGGAACACTTCTACCCCCTGCACAAGGCCACTGAGGCAGCAAACCAATTAGAGTCACGCCAATACCACCAAGGCAAGTGTTTGGTCGATGAGTATATCGACCAATTTGAAGACTTAGTCGGAAAGGCCGAATACACAGATGGGCAGTCCATCGTCATGAAGTTTCGATGAGGCCTTGACCCCACTATCCAAAGTCGCATTGTGCTAATGCTAGATGGGAGACCAAAGGATGATGACATCTCGATGTGGTACACTGCAGCACGAGCGGTGGCCCTCACACGTGCAGCAAACGAAGCCTTTCAGGGGCCTCGATTCCCATCACTACATGCCTTAGCGCCACAGCCTAGCCGAAAGCCCGTCAAACCCTCGACCAAGCAAGCAGTACCCGCTCCCCCTAGAACATCGTCAGAATTCATTGCCCCGATGCCACCCCTTGGGCCCATGCCAATGGATGTCGACACAACCAGGCGACAGTATCCTCTGCCACTCATGTGCCGACGATATGGCAAGGCTGGCCACTTCACCTGAGAATGCCCTCAGGCATATGATGTGCATTTCATCGAGTACTTGGGCCTCATTATATCTCATGGCAAGGTGGAAATGGACCCCGTCAAGGTGGAAGGAGTCATGGGTTGGCCGACTCCTTCAAACCGGAAAGAGGTGCAGGCCTTCCTGGGCTTCGCCAATTTCTATCAGAGGTTCATTGAGAGATTCTCGCACCATGCCAGGCCGTTGTTTGAACTTGTGAAGAAGGACGCAAGGTGGAACTGGGGAGACGAGGAATGGGCAGCCTTCGAAGGGCTCAAGACGAAGTTCACGACGGTGCCCATCCTTGGGTTTGCCAACGACACCCGCCCCTACTGAGTAGAAGTGGACAGCTCTGACATAGCCATGGGGGCGGTCCTTTTGCAGCAGTCGTGCAAGGATGGCAAGTGGCACCCAATCGCCTTTTACTTGAAGAGCCTCTCCCCAGTGGAGAGGAACTATGAGATCCATGATAAGGAGATGCTCGCCATCATCCAGGCATTGGAGGAGTGGAGACACTTCCTGGAGGGCGCTGAACACCGCATCGAGATCTGGACCGACCACAAGAACCTAGAGTACTTCCGATCCTCGAAGAAGTTGAACCGGCGACAAGCCTGCTGGTCCCTCTACCTCTCACGTTTCAACTTTGACCTGCGGCACAGACCCAGAGTAGTGATGGGGAAGTCCGACGCACTTTCATGTCGGTCAGACCATGGATCGGGCGCGGGCGACAATAGAGACCTAGTTTTGCTCCGACCGGAGCTGTTCGCAATACGGGCCCTAGAAGGAGTGGCACTGGAGGGGGAAGAGCGGGGGATCGCCTGAGAACTGAAGAGGGTGCTGACCAGAGGGACACTAGAGGATGAAGTAGCAGAGGCGGTGAGGAAACTGCGGGAATGTCAAGTACCGTACCGAGACATGTCTATTCGGCAATGCCGACCAAGCAATCACCCCATATCCGTGACCAAGTACCCACGTTGTGTGCATGACACTTGGTATGCCGGTTTCGGATCAGCACATCCACCATCCACACTCCCTGTCTCCACCCCTTGACCCTTCTCACCTCGGCACTTCCTGCCCTTGTACTCTCCTCGGTTACAAGCCTTGTCTTATAGTCTGGCACCTCCTATTGTCCTATCCTTGGACACATTTCTATTATCCTATCTTTTATTGTTTTATCCCCGGGTTACATTCTTTATTCTAATTTTATTCGTTGTGGACAATAACCACATGCTCTGCATATCTTGTTGTCCCACATTCCTTATTCCACATGTTGCTTCTTAACCTATATAAGTAGGACATGGATGTACATACTTCTTCATTCTGGGTATCGACTAGGCTGAGGCCCTTCTACCTTCTTCTCTTCTGTGAAGTCCTTGACTCGGGCCGGCATCCTCAGCATCCCCCTGAGTACCTGTCTGTTGCAAATACAGTGGCACGCACGGCAAGTAGGGTGCAACGCACAAGTACATTGAAGCCAACGCCACTACTCTTGGCCTGCAGGACTTGGCCATAGTCCACCCGACCTTTTGCCAACACCCCTCAGCAGTACCAAAGTCCGTCAGTAACCGATGCTTGACAGGGAAGCAGGAGGGAGGTTGTTGGTTTCGGCCAAATGGGCGGAGGCTGATGGGTTGTTGACCTTCTGAGGGAAGGCGTACATTCCAGACGTGGGAGGTCTCCGGCGACGGATCGTAACCCATCACCACAACTCCAAGGTGGCTGTGCATCCCGGTCACTGGAAGACCCTCGAACCTGTCTCCCAAAACTACTGGTGGCCTCACATGTCTCGATACATCGGTGAGTACACCAAGACGTGTGACCTGTGCCTACGAACGAAGGTCCAGAGGCAACGACCGGTTGGGGAACTCCACCCGCTCTGGATCCCCAAGACACGGTGGGATACCATAAGTGTAGACTTCATAGTGGAGCTCCCCAATGTGCACAGGTATGACACCATGATGAATGTGGTAGACTCGGTGTCAAAACGGGCACACTTCATACCGACCCACACGACAGTAACAGCGGCCGGAGCAGCACGACTCTTCCTACACCATGTTTGGAAGCTGCACGGGTTGCCGAGGGTAGTGGTGTCCGACCGAGGAGTGCAGTTCATCCACAAGTTCACGCGGGAGCTCTACTGCTTACTAGGCATTCACTTGGCAGCCTCTACGGCCTACCACCCACAGACGGATGGTCAGACCAAGTGAGTGAACCAAGGTCTGGAACAGTACCTGCACCTCTTTGTCAACGAGAGGCAAGATGACTGGGATGACCTCCTACCCCTAGCCAAATTCCAGTACAATAACCACATTCACGCCTCGACCCGTGAGTCCCCCTTCTTGCTGGACACGGGTAGACACCCGTGGATGGGATTTGAACCACACCAACCCCCATCATGCCTCGAGTCTGTAAACGAGTCCAAGGAGTGGATGGAGGGGGCACTTTCAGAAGCGAAGGCAGCTCTGGTAAAGGCAAAGGACAATATGGTGACTTATTACAACCGTAGGTGCCAGCCGACACCGACATTCATCCTGGGCGACAAGGTGTACCTTGATGCTAGCGACATTCGCACTAATCAGCCATCCAAGAAACTAGCACACAGGTGACTTGGCCCCTATCTTGTGGAGGAATGAGTTGGGTCTCATGCATACCGACTTCGTCTCCAGAAGACCTTGAGCCATCTTCACCCGGTCTTCCCTGTTGTTAAACTCACCCCAGCCCCAGCAGACCCCATCCCAGGTAGGTGACAGCCCCTTCCACCGCAGCCAATTCTTGTCAACGAAGAGGAATACTTCGAAGTCGAACAAGTACTCGACAGCCGGATGAGAGCAAATTGACTACAATTCCTTATCAAATGGAAAGGTTATGGCTATGAAGAGAATTCATGGAAGAACGAAAGCAACGTCCGGGCCCCCGACCTTATCACCAACTTCTACCATCTGCACCTGGGTGCCCCACGTTGAATCTGTGCCTTGGATGCGTCCGCCTTTAGATCCCGCACACCAGTCCTGCCCGTGGGGATCAATGTGTCAGGGACACCGCATTCTAGAGGGGGTGTGATGTCAGGGGAACCCCCGATCATGAGTCCCAACCAGCGTGGACCCACCTGTACTCCACACTCGCCGACCAAGGTCCGTTCAACCCACTCACGGCAGTACCGAGCGTACCATGCACCGAACCATCATCCCTGTTGGCGAGTACCCTTCAGAAGGGTTGACTATAACCCTTGGCTCCCCTTTTGTCATTCGTTCTCAGTGTCGAGGCCCTGGCAGAACTTCCCAGTTGGTAAGGAGGGTGATGCCCGGTAGAGTGCGGAGCACCATAGTGATGGTGCTTATATACAGTAGTCAGTGGGCGAAGGGTTCTCTAGAGTTTTCTCTTTGGATCCCCCTTTGCCAGGTAGGCTAGCCCCCATGTATTAGGTACCATACTAAATCTTTGGATCCCCCTTCACCATTGTGCCACCCCAAGGGTAGAACGCCTGCTTAGGTTGCCCTTACAGCAATAATCATTGCAAACAAGAAGGGAACAAAGGGAAAAGCAATTCTATTCAAAGGGTACCACTGATAGGTGTCATTTCTCTATAAATATTTCATCGGGGCAGCCCACAATTTGCCTACCCTGTATATGCTCCACAAATTCTGTTAGTTATGGATCATATTATAGTTAGGAGGTTTACTTGTATAACTACAGAGTAACTACATCACATATGATCAGTCTCTCATACCAGAAAACCCCTTACACTTATACTTGATATCTACTTGACGCACTCACCTGATGTCAAGCCACATTGGGTCAAAACCTCCATTGTCATCATTCAAGGCTGCAGACCCAGCGGGGATAACTAAATAGGTGCTCTGTATCACACTCACACTGTTATTGAACTGATTTATTATTGTGGATCATCTTCAATGACCTACACAACCTTCACTCATATCACCGCCAGCTCCTTAGACCAGTGCTTACATCCAATCGACCTGTTGCGCATCACCAGCATAACAGAATATATTCACATAGAATATTAGCTACACACTCTATAACTACGAAATTCTGTACCATAGTAGCTAGTCCATCTACCAATCCATATTCCCCGTCACAGTATTTAAGAAATTGTTAGGTTGGCACTGCCGAGTGAACTGGTACTTGGTATGGGTACTTGACACCTTTGCCTCTTCTGTGGCAGATTGGGTGAATGCATAAAATCCACTATCACAGCAACCAAGGGACGCACAGCCTCTATAGCAGAAGAAAATGAGGAAGATTCTGAAGCAATGGATGCTTCAGAATTGAAGGAATAAAAGCCCAGACCTCCCACTCTAGCACCAGTTGGTCACATTGGAAACCAATGGCACAACTAAAAGAACAAAAAAAAAACAATTCATTTACTGTCTCAAATCCTGAACATTCCAGAACTTAGTCAAGACCTCCAACATCATAATTATTGAGTCCAACATCCTCCTTACACCTGCAAACAATCGTCAAACTTTTGAACCATTTCATGGAAACAACTCCAACCCTGAGAAAATCTATCAGATTCTAGTTGCTTGGCCATCCTTGGACACCATTTTCTCACCCACTACAATCTGTTGATCAACAGGGTATTGAGTAATACTTTGTTTATATTCTCCATCCCCAACTGATTCTTGGTACCACCAAGTGTGTAGTTTTCACTCAGTGGTCAATCTGACCCCCTAAAAAAATGTTGCTCAGCAACCCTGACCAACATAGAACCCTACCATTTCATAGATAAATGGTACCCAAAATCTGTAGATTATTTCTTTCCAGACTACAATCTGTTAATAACCTTGTTAATATCTATCACTGAACTGTTTACACAGATTTAACTATGGATTTTTTGAGAATTGCAGGTCATCCTCTAAATCTCTGCAGAATCTTAGGGCAATGAACCTGCAAACCTTCACCACCACACCTACCCTTGATTCCAACCTTAGGATAACCTAGTTAGATGATGGGACATCTATCCTAAAGAGGGGGAAAAGCAACTAACAACCACACCAGTATCAACTCAGTTACCCTGGACAAATGGCAATCACTCAACCCAACTTTCCAAAACTCTGGACATGCCCTTGTAACACCTGACAACCTCTAACTAGGACCTTACCCTAACATGACTTTACTGACCCCAGGAATGAAACCTTTCAAAGATCATCAACTCAGGCTTTACTTCTTTGAAGCATACAGACCGAGTCATGATTCAACATGTTATTTGAAAATCCAGCTACTAGGGGCTCTCAAAGTCCAGATCAGAGCTGGTAGGGTCAAACTCCTCAAAAAAACCCCTCTTCAGCCTCAGTCCCAGAACCTCCACTTCAGGCTTTTCTACCTCCTTTCCCTTTCCTTTCCTACCTGGCCCCAGTACCAGGTCCACCACCCTAACATATTTTCTCACTCTAGAACAATGTGGTAGAGAATATATACTAGTAGTTGTACTAGTTACTGTGGTTTAGGGCTTATGATTATGAAATGTGTAGCTAATATTCTGTGTATATACTGTATATCTCAACATGAGTGCCATTCACACCAACCAGCCATGGAAGAAACTAGCACATAGGCAGCTCTGTAGGGTGCATACATGCATCTCACCCCTGAGAGGCCAACCTTAATATATTTTATTTTTGAATTGATTTCGGTGCCATTGTGTGTGCAATTCATTTTTATATTTTTTGATTTATTTTTGTATTTTTATCTTCAAAATTGAGGAAGCTATTGTACCATTACTTGTACACTGCTCACGGGTGCTTGTCTATGTACAATGCGATACGCATGGCCGGCTCCCTGGATAGGGACTGGTAGCCTGGCTCAAACCTTCAATAGGGTCAGGAGCCAGTTGTAGGATATACGCGGGTGAAACATCACTCGCATATGTCTCTCTCCTCAGTGGTTGACTACACTAAGGAGGTGAGTTGTATAGTATAGCTCACAGAGCATCCAGACTGATTTTCTTTCTTTTTCTTTTGTAAGATAATTAATTAGGTATATTTTCCAAATATACACTTAGTGGTTGACTACACTGAGGAGATAATTAATTAGACTGCCCAAGAAATTCTCAAACCTACTGCACATTTGGTCATAATCTCATCAAGCTCAGCCCTTACCTCATTGAATAAAAAGTCAGGTCTCAAGTATACCACCTTTGGCTCCCAAAAGGCTTAAGCCACCTCCATGCTGTCTTCCTAGTTATCAAGCTATGCTAGCACCAGCCAACCCAATCCCAGGCAGATGCTGGCCACCCCTACTGTAACCAATCTTGTACAACAAAGAGGAGCACTTCAACTGAATGAGGGAGAATCATTTACAATTCCTCATCAAGTACAAGGGTTATGGCTACAAAGAGAACTCTTGGGAAAACAAGAACAATGTCCATGCCTCTGACCTCATTGCCAACTTCTATAACCTACACCCCAGTGTCCCCTGCCAAATTTGTTCCATAGCTGCATCCACTTTAGATATTGCACACCAGTCCAGCCCATTGGAATCCATGCATAAGGGATGCCACATTCAAGAGGGGGGGGAGGGAGTGATGTCAGGGGAACCTCATAAGTCATGACTGAACCTCTACCAACTGAGGGGTGTACCTACTGATCAAGATCTGTTTGGCATACACCTGACTGCTACAACTGAGGTATATGCAAAACAAGTGCTGCTGTTGGCAGCCACCATCAGCAAGTGTCACCCACAGCTATTACTCACATCCTTGGCAGTTACCATTGTTGTTATAACCAACAGAGTATTTGATTTATCACAAATATTTTCTTCACATTTCAACACTAAAACTCGAATAATTCCCCCAGTTATATTCCCCTCAAGGAGAAACTTCTTACAGGCTTTACAGATGATATAAAGCACCTACATGAATATTCCTGCGATTTTAGAAGTGGTTTTGGGTGAATACCACCTACATGGCCTGGTACCTGACCCAAGAACCAAAACTGTTCTTTAGGGCTGATGGAAAGGAAGATCATTGATGGGCAAGCAAATTTAATATGATTCTTTTACATATTCTTCTATCTTTTTCCAGGGCATAACCCAAATCTTTTCCTTGCCCACACACCCAAGTTCCATCATGCACCCAGCCATATCAGAACGGCCTCCGGTCATAGTCCAATGAATTTTCATGTTGTATATCCTCTTCTTCCTTATAAATACTCAGATGTATCTAGACAAAATTATACAGAAGTAGAATTGCCCTCCTACATCCCCATTCTCACTAAACCTTGAGATGACCTTCAAAACTCTCATCTGTGCTGAACTGGGGGTTAAGGGCCGGACATCGCACTTTCCTATTTTGGACGAAAATGCTAAATATTTGTCGTACCGATACCTGGATCAAGAGTTAAGTTACCAATACTAAATACCATTTTTATACTTCATCATCTATTATTTCTACCTTGTGGGAAGACCACAATTCCATAAACTGGTGCTTTGACACCCAGGCTGGTTTCCCGGAATGGTGTCAAGCTTTGGGTACTCACAGACTTCGGTACTGCCAAGGGGTGTTTGTCGAAAGGTTGGGCGGACTATGGCCAAGTCCTGCAGGCCAAGAGTAGTGGCATCGGCTTCAACGTACTTGTGCATTGCGCCCTACTTGCCGTGTATGCCACTGGTTTTGCGACAGACAGATACTCGGGAGGATGCTGATGATGCCATCCCGAGTCGAGGACTTTACAGAGGAGAAGAAGGTAGAAGGGCCTAAGCCTAGTCGATACCCAGAATGAGGAAATATGTACATGCATGTCCTACTTATATAGGTTAAGAAGCGACATGTGGAATAAGGAATTTAGAACAACAAGGTATGCAGGGCATGCGGTTATTGTCTACAATGGGTAAAATTAGAATGAAGGGATGCAAAATGGGGATAACACAATAAGGTATAAGATAATAGAGACGTAGCCAAGGATAGGACAATAGGGAGTGGCCAAGTATAAAACGATGGATTCATGACCAGGGATAATACAAGGACAGGAGGTTCCGAGGGGAGATGGACCAAAGGGTGAAGACAGGGAGTGTGGATGGTAGACGTGCCAAGCCAAGAGCGGTGTACCAAGTGTTATGCATGTGGCATGGACACTTTGGTCATGGATATAGGATGGTTGCTCGGTTAGCAATGCCGAATAGACGGGTCTCGGTACGTGTACTTGACAAACAGTGCCTAAATGGAGGCCAAACCCAGGGCTCAGCTCCTAGTAGATCATTAATAGAACAACATTTTCCCTAGTGACAAATACAATACAAATCACAATAAAATCAAAGGGGTTATTTTTCTATTTATACAACCAACACCTCAATATTATACCCCGGGAAAACCCCACAGAAGTCTAATCTGCCACACCAAACTACAATTGTCCCTAGCATTGCAGTTCCACATCTGAATTGTGTAGGGTATTATGCCTGATATGAGTACACCACCATGGCAGTGGTACATATATAACTGTAGTTAGAGGGGAAAGGGGGTTCCTTAGAGTTTTCTCTTTGCATCCCCCTTTTCCAGCATGCTGCCCTAGGGTAGAGTGTCTGCCTAGGTACCCCTTACAGCTACCAAAAAACTGCATCACATTTTTGCGACTTCTACCAGGTGCAAGCAGTGTACCCATTCCTAGGCCCAGAAGATTACAGTAAGAATATGAAGAGGGAAGGTAAATAAATGATTAAGGAAGTAATAGAAGCAAAGGAATTAAAGAAGACAAAGGAAATAAAAGGAAATAAAAAGAATAAAAGGAAAGAAAAGGGAATAAACTGATAGTCCCCTGACACCATTCTTCTTCATCAGTGAGAGGTTCTTCAGGGTATACCATTTGGTCTTCAGCAGCTTTGTCTGCTGAATTGGTTGTCACTGTGACCCTAGTATCATGAGTTTCTCCAGTTGCAGTGTCAGCAGCCTGCTAGTCGGCCGCTGCCTTCACCTTCTCTGCCTCCTCTACTGCCTACTTCTCTGCAGCAGATTTGGTTTTCAGACAATTGGCACTAAATAGCCCCAGTTGCAGAAATGCTGTCGTAATACCAAATCAAATTTGATCTGTTAGATACTTCTTGTAATATAAGTAATAAAACTATTCACATTGGTATCTCCTACACTGGGACGACACTGGGACGACCCTGAGCTCAACTAGGGCACTCCAGTGGCTTTTGAAAGAGACATTTGCCAAAGAGTCCTACAGGCACAAGATGAACTTACAGTCATTCTCTTGTCAGAAAATGATGACGGACCTTGTGTCCGTAGGTACCGACAGATTTGCGTTCAAGATGGCAATAATTTCAAATCCCTAACAAAGCAGAGATCACGTGATCTCGATCGAAGGAAAGTCACGTGATGCAATTGATATATCCAGAAGCGAACAACGTAGCTGGCAAAATTGGCTCAATGCGCAAGGTTGGCAAACGAGATTTGCGCCATACAATGGCTGTTGCACACATATAAGGAAGCACTAGAGGGATAATGTACACAAACACCCTCCCCCTCTCTCACAAAAAAAAAAAAAAAACAGCCACAAAGCGGGAGTCAAATGGGAATGGCGGGGAGGGGAATTCAGATTAAAATGAGGAATAAAAGAAGTATTAATAACAGAACACAAACACAACAAAAAAAGAGACAAAGAGAAACAGGCTGCGTCCACAAGAAAAATATCCCAACAGGTGCAGGGATATAAATCTCCACGACACTGATGGTGATGATCATCTTTTGTGTCGGATGATCCGCACCGTGACAAGTATATATGCTGATGCAAGCATCATATTCTGTTGGTGTGCAAGATGAAGCAGGCGTGGTATTCGCGGACAGAGGTAGAACAGGGAGCCGGTGCAGGTGTAGTGGTATACGAAAGAGGAGAGGGCAAGATGAGGCATGAGACGAGACTGGGGTGTCTCTGGGACACATTATGTTTCTGTATCGATCAGTCTCCTGCCGTCCTCAGCATCCAATCTTCTGTCCTTCGTCGTATGTCTCTTTGCAACCTGCCCTCCAGCCCTCTATAGCCAAGTGGATATCCCATCTCCCAGATCATCGTCTTGCCCAGGAGGCAAACCCAAGCTACACCTTGGCCTCCATGCATGTTCAGTGATCCAGGCCATACCAGTTGTCCTTCCCCTGGTCCAGGTGTCGGCTCCCCTCCAAGTCCTACTCCTGGGACCTCATCCGGTCGCGTACACTCGTCTTGTTCAAAGTCCACTTCCACTTCTTCGTCCACCCGCAGCTGACCAGCCTGAACGCGGGCCGCGGTGCGTGGGAAGCACCGGGCCAAGACAGGGAGGTTGAGATAGAGCGATCCGGCTGCCATAGCACGCCCTGAGTGCGTGCTACAGTTCTGGGCAGCTTGCAGACTATCATACAAGTCTTTCTGTATGGCCACTGTGGGTGCAAGTGCCTGGTGGGGATGCGGGCGTGCGGGTGTATTAGGGGTCAAGTGAAAAGACATCGTAGTTGGATGGGGGGGATTGGTTGTGGTGGCGATCAGGCTGGCAGTTGCCCCTGCGGGTGGTGAGGTGTTAGGAATCAAATGTTGGGAGGAACCGCCGAGAGATGCTGCTGTTGGAATAATTCAAGCGGCATCTGTACATTGGTTGCCATGTCATGTTAGTCACACATGATTTGTAATTGCTCATCTGTTTGCAACGAGCCATTACCTCCACTCAAGTCAAACAGTTGTCCTTTCCGCGATCCTTTCTCGGCACCATCGAAATTCAACAGATGCTGGGGAGATGGAAGCGGTAGGATCCGTAGGAGACTGTGACTGTACCGTCTTGTCGACCTCCTCAAATCGTTTGGCATTTGCCGTGTTCAGGAATGCGGCCTTCCGTGCGTGAATGTAGGCCTCGACCATTCAGCTATGAGACAAATATCAGCATGGCTAGTGATTGAGTATACAGAAGAACGAAAATGATTCCAATGAAAGCGTGTTTTCCCTTCTCCGCGCGTATCGGCACACTCCCATCGGCTCCCGACCCACCTCAAAAACTGGTCCATAGTGTCCCACAGCGCCTGATGACATTTATTCTCAACACGGTTCTTGAGGTTTGACTGCGCACAGGTGCAGATCAGGGGCTGTAATATCATTACCATCATTGACTACTTACCAGCGGTTTCATGAGCAGACCGGTTCCT